>BNST01000427.1:0-66367 GCA_019650275.1 Xylocarpus granatum | reverse complement strand
TCAACATGGGTAAGGCCCAGCTAGCACTGCTGGTGGTACATGTTATGCCATTTTAAAGGATCATAGTGGATCTGGAGCATAGTCTGGCGGGGAGTGGGCAACAACTTGTGCATCTATGTATTAGTCTTGCGTGTGGCTACTATTGTGGTAGGTTACTGTTGTGATCTTGAACCCCTTGTAGTTGATAGGAGAAGGGGAGGAGAGATGTTTTCTTGCACAAATCAGTGCGGGGATCGGTAGAGTGTCGATGCTCAATAGTTCGCTTGGGCAAGATACCGGCGTCTCGGTGCGCCTCCTGAGTTTCGTTCTTTCGTGCACCAACTGAATTAAGCTCCCCCGAAGAGCCTACATTACCATAAAATACGTGTTGCGCTAATCCGTTTAATCGAAGTCAGGGTCGGGGGGGGCGCCGTGATTTTCTCCACCACAACACATGTTGTGCTTTGGGGGTCCTCACACGTGCGCCCCCGATATCAAAGTTTCTCGTTGCAATAAAAAAAAAAAAACCACTTTTTCCTACAGTCCTTAAAGTGGTCAGCACTTGGGAGCTCGGGGCCTACCAACAACACCCTTCCCTATACTTGTTTTGTCCTCCTCCCCCTTTGATTTCTTTATTTCTTTTTTCGATTTACTGTACCCTACTCTTGTCTTATCCTTCTATTAGCTTCTATCTCCAGTGTAATCCTTTTGGCTATGGCATATGACACCTTTTATTGTACATCAACCTCTCCACCCTTTGCCTCGTTTTAATACCCCAACATCTTTACTTCAACCTTCGCCTCTTCGCCATTCACTCCCCCTCTTCCCCTTTTCTTTCCGCCCCCGTTTCTCTCCTAACCGCTCTTCAATAATACCCCCCTCTCTACAGCCTCCTGCCCGCCATCATGCTAACCTTTGATTCTTGATTGATGAATGAGAAATATACAAAATTTGGAGCATATCCCCTCCTCACAAATAATGGGCAGTATTTATAGTCCTAAGACAGCCTTATCCTAATTCAACTAGTACTTAGGTTCCTTATCCACTTAGGATATGTTTTCCTAAGTCAACAAGGTTTTCTAAGTCAACTAAAACATTATCAAGATAGACCTTATCCCACTGTTTCCTAATCCTACTAGGATTCTTGGTCTTTCTTGTATTCCTACTTAGACTAGAATTCCTACTTTGACTAAGTCTTTCTGTCCTTATCTTATCTCCTCTCGACAGCTGCTGAACTTCTTCTTGCTGTTTCCTTCTAGGATTAGGACTTCCATATGGCATGTCCTTCCATTCCAAGATTCCTCCTTGACGTGAACATCTTGCTGAAGTCAAACCTGCCATGACATTCCTGCTGCTGCTGCAGTTCTTCATGCTGCCAATGTCCTTCTCCTGCTCGGATTGCTTCATGCGTGTCCTGCCAATGCTGGTTTTCCTCTTGGCTTGGCTTTCCGCAGTTAGTTAGGACTAGTCAGAACCTGGCCGTACTTCATTGCTTGCCGTGTGCATGCTTGTTGCGCGCATTTGCTCATGCTCCCATTGCCTCCAAAGGTCATCATTTTCTGCCCGTTGCATTTCCTGCATACTTAGGTTCTCAACATTTATTTGTGAGGAGCTTATATGCTACGAATTTTGTATATTTCTCATTCATTAATCAAGAATCAAAGGTAAGCATTCTTGCTCACATTCTTGTTTATTTTTTCGGTTATCTTTTAAGAGTTGTCTTGAGATAACTTGGGCTTAAGTCAAGGTTAAGAGTTGTCTTTCTTGTTTAAGAGCTAAGGTTGAAGTTAAGAGTTGTCTTCTTCAACCAAGGCAAGTTGTGATAGGTTTAAGAGTTGTCTTGCCTATCCAACATATCTTTTATATATTAGTTAACCCGAAGGACAGCTTAGGGGACGTAAATATAAGAAAAGAACTCAAGAATCAAATGGGACAGCAAGTTAGGAAGGATTCTAGTAGGCGTGCTGACCCCTAAGGTGTAGAAAAGTTGGGGAAAAAATCGGGACCCCAACAAATTGGTGCTTTCGTTGAGAAATCAGCACAACCACCAGTTGAGAAGTAGCACGATCACCCCTACAAATTGTTGCTCTTGCTGAGAGGCAGCACAATCACCATCCAATTGAGAGGACAGCAAGGTCACCATGTCATCAAGTCAGCATTCACCCTCACCACAACAGCAAACTAAGGAGGACTTTGGAAGAATTCTGACCTTAGAGAGGAACCGACGCTTACTCAATGACCAGGTAAGTGATATAAAACAGCAGCTATCATCCATCATCCATTCCCTGGAGCAGTTGAAGAGGGATACACCCCAAGTGTCAGGAAGGCAAAGCCAAACCGAGCAAAGAAGAAGCAGCATACTGCCACAGCAACCTAAAAGGCTGCATTCAGAGATCTTGCGACACCAGGTGCATGAGGATGAATCTGACCATGAGCAGCTTCCCTCTCAAGAAAGGGGGAGAGTGCACATGAGTCTAGGGAGCAAAAGGGAGGTGCCACTGAATTTGCACCAGCCCCATGACCCCTATGATGAATACAATGACGATGTGGTCTTGGATTGAAGGCCAGCAGTATGGCAGCCAAGGAGAATGCAGAGTCGTCATGAGGCAGAACGTTGGCGGACAAATAGGAGAGAGGAATTGCAACACTACGACAGCCCAAGCCACTACACACGGCCAAAGGTAAAAATCGAGTTCCCTACCTTTGAGAAAGGAGATCCAACCGAATGGATCTGCAAAGCTGAATCCTACTTTGAAAAACAAGGTGTAGAGAGGGGTGAAAGGGTTGATTTTGCATCCTATCACCTATGTGGGAGAGCCAACCAATGGTGGCATCAGCTTAAGGCCACCTATGGCCGAGAAGGTAGAAGTATTGGCTGGACAAGGTTCACACAAGAATTGATGGACAGATTCGGACCATCCAGCATCACAAATATTTGCTCCGAGTTTGATGGGAACCAAGTCTTTCCTTCATTAAATCTGGAGAGTGCTGCACCAATTCAGAACTTGGAATACTCATCTCTGCCTCCTGAGATGCCAATCTGGAGAACAAGTGAAGATGTTTCATCACCAACAATTCCAGTTGATGACAGTAGAGGAAAAGAATTGTGCACAGGAGATGCATATGCCCTTCGAGATGATAGCGACACTAAGGACACAAGTGCTTCAGGACAGGACTTGGTGTGCTTGAATGCCAAGATAAAGATACAGATGTCTTGTGATGAGACGAATAATGCATCTACCAAATGTCCTGATTCATCTATTCAGGTTTATGCTACTACTTTTACATCTTCTTTAGCACTACCAAGAGTGGAAGAACAGCAAATTAAAGTGGATGCAGAATCATATGGATTACAAGTGCATGCTCCTACAAATTATCCACTAGAAAATACTCCAACAAGGACTGTGCAGGACCAATCTGCCTTGTTGGCTAAACTTGGATTAGAAGACAAAGTTCCTAATCATATTCCTGTCCAGATTAAAGGACTTACTGATCTTTCACGGACAGCTTCACAAGCTGCAAGAGATCAGACCTTTAGACCATTCATTGGTCAAACTGCAGTGGAAAATATGCATAGCAGCACAAATATTGATCAAACGCCATCATCTGCACCTGTTTTAGACCCTCAATTCCCTGGACACAATAAGGATTATTTGGGTTGCAGATTGAACACTAAAAATCCAGACATTCCATGCAACAGGTCAGGTGTTCTGGACACCAACCCCATTGCCAGCACAAACGCCCAAAGTCGCATGGATAGTGAGGAGGAATCTGAGGCAGTACGCTCCCCGGATCATGCGAAAGAAGGCAAAATCAACTTGCATGCAGTAGGGGCAACCACCAAGCCTACTGCAATGAGGCTGTTCGCAACCATAAACGACAAGAATATTTTAGTGTTGATTGATAGTGGAGCCAGCCATAACTTCATCAACACAAAACAGGTCAAAACACTCCAGCTATGTCCGAAAAGGATTGTACCCTTTGAGGTAAGAGTGGCAAGCGGACAGAAGCTCAAGTGCGCACAGGTGATCCAGGCAGTAGCAATGCAGATTCAATGAGTCAAAATAGAGGCAGAACTGCATGTGTTAGCCCTGGCAGGTCTTGATGTGGCTTTAGGCAACGCTTGGCTCAAAACCATGGGCAAGATAATGTTCGACTATGAATCCATGGCCATGCACTTCCAATGGAAGGGAAAGGACTGCACGTGGAAGGCATCCACCACCAATGCAGCACATCATTGTGAGGTAAGTACCCTTGAACGACTATACAGAAAAAGGGCACAATGTTTTGCAGTTCTCTTGGCCACAAAAGAGGAAAACACAGCCGAACATCATACACACGAAGACATACCAAAAAGAGTAAGGAACCTACTGGAGCAATTCAGAGATGTCTTAGGAGAGCCACAAGGACTACCACCCTCAAGACATTATGACCATGCCATCCCATTAATCGACGAAACCAAAGCGATTAATGTAGCACCTTACCGGTATGCACACTTCCAAAAGAACGAGATTGAAAGACAAAAGGAAGAGATGCTACAGCAAGGTATTATCTGACCTAGCACTTCCCCTTTTTCTTCTCACGTTCTACTTGTTAGAAAGAAAGATGGAACTTGGAGGTTTTGCACCAATTATCTGGCACTCAACCAAGCAACTGTCAAGGATCGTTTTCCGATCCCAACAAT
Organism: Xylocarpus granatum; assembly: GCA_019650275.1. Classification (NCBI taxonomy): domain Eukaryota; kingdom Viridiplantae; phylum Streptophyta; class Magnoliopsida; order Sapindales; family Meliaceae; genus Xylocarpus; species Xylocarpus granatum. The sequence goes on along the minus strand of BNST01000427.1, from coordinate 61,704 downwards.
TGATGATATGCTGGACAAGTTACATAGAGCAAAGCTGTTCACCAAGCTGGATCTCAAGGCGAGATATCATCAAGTATGCATGAAAGAAGAGGACGTGCAGAAGACAGCATTTCGGACTCATAGTGGACACTACGAGTACCTAGTCATGCCCTTCGGACTATGCAATGCACCCTCCACCTTTCAAGCAGCCATGAATGACTTCTTCAAACCATATTTGCGCAGGTTTGTTATAGTTTTCTTCGATAACATTTTGGTCTATTCTAGGAACCACAATGATCACATAGAACACTTAGCAAAAAGTGCTAGAAAGTGTTAAGAAGAAATTGTTTCGTCATCAAGCCATCCAAGTGCACATTCATGCAAGAGGAGCTTGAATACCTCGGTCACATCATATCTGAAGAAGGAGTGAAGGTAGACCAACGTAAAATAGGAGCCATGCAAACATGGCCAACTCCAAAGAATGTCACAGAACTTAGAGGATTTCTAGGTTTGACAGGCTACTATCGCCGATTTATTCGCAAATACGATGCCATAGCAAAACCACTAATGGATTTGCTAAAGAAGGACGGATTCCTATGGACAGAGAAGAGTGAAGATGCATTCAAGTTGTTGAAGCAAGCTATGTGTGAGACCCCAGTGTTAGCACTGCCCGACTTCAACCAAACCTTCGAGCTTCACACTGATGCATATCAAGATGGCATAGGTGCTGTCCTCAGTCAAGCCGGAAGACCTATTGCATACATGAGTAGAGTCTTAGGGCCCATGAAGAAGGAATGGTCAGTATACACCAAGGAGATGTTAGCCATCATCCATGCAGTCAAGGTATGGTGATTAGCATGTGAGCCTAATGACACATGCCTCACTGCCATTAGCAGAGCAGAGTGGAATGTATGGACAGAAATCAAGGAAGCAATAAAATTTGACCCTCAATACCATGAGCTCATGGAAAAGATCAAGAATTTTGACCCTAAGGTTAGTAAATTCACCCTTAAGAATGGATATATTTGGTACAACCAGCAGGTGTATGTACAGACATACCGGGACTAAGGGGAAAAATCTTGAATCACTTCCACAACTCATGGTAAGGAGGACACTCAAGATGGTTTTGTACTTACATGTGGATCAAGCTATTCTTTTGGTTGGAAGGATTCAAGGCAAAAGTCAAAAAGAAAGACAGCAATTGTGACATTTGCCCATGGATAAAACTAGAAGATGGCAAGACCAAGGATTGCTACAATCTTTGCCATTACCTGTACAAGTTTGGGAAGACTATAATGACATCCAGCAGCAGTTTTCCAACTTTCACCTTGAGGACAGGTGAGTCTTCAAGAAAGGGGGATTGTTGAGAACCTAAGTATGCAGGAAATGCAACGGGCAGAAAATGAGGCAGCAAAGGAGAGCATGGGCCAGAAAATGTGCACAACAAGCATGGCAACAGCAAGTATGCAGCCCAGCAGTGAAGCCCGGCCAATATTTGACTTAATCCTAATAAATGAAGGATATTCACGCCAACAGGAGTTCCAGCAGAAGAAGATAATCGCATCAAAAAGAACTCCAGCAGCAATAGGAGGACATCTACACCAAGTAGATGGTGTCCTTTTATCCCAAGACTTCTTCTTGACATGAACAACTTGTTGAAGTTAAACCCTTCATGACGTCCTGCTGCTACTGGAGTTCTTCATGCCGTACACATCCTTCTCCTGCTTGAATTGCACCATGTGTATCCTGCTGATGCTGGAGTCCTTCTTGGCTTGGATGTCCTTGCTCAAAGCTTCAGGCGCATTTGGCATTGTTAAGGATAAAATTCCGGGAGCTTACAGAACATCCCTAAGGAGTGGAGGAAGTGTCAGCCATATTTAGCAGTGCACGAGACCAACATTTGGGGAACGACTGGAACATCCCCGCGGTCACGGCAGTTGTTGGGTGCATTTTGCAGTGCACGGGATGAACTTTGGAGAGCGGCCGGAACATCCCTGCTGGTGCAGCAGAAGCATTGGCTGCATGCAGCAGTGCACGGGATGAACATTGGGAGCGACCAGAACATCCCCGCAAGTGTAGTAAAGGCGTTGGGAACGTTCATCTGTGCATGGGATGAACCTCTGGGAGCAACCGGAACATCCCCGTGGGCGCAACATCGGCGTGGGGCGAATTCGGCAGTGTGTGGGATGAACTTCCAGGAGTGACTGGAACATCCCCGGCAGCGGCACGGCAGAGGCTTCGGGTGCGTTTGGCAGTGTGCAGGATGAACTTCCGGGATTGGAACATCCCTGTGGGTACAGCAGCGGCACTCGGTGCATCAGCAGTGCATGCAACGAACTTCCAAGAGCGACCGGAACATCCCCGTGGGAGCGGAAGAGGCATCGGGTACGTTTTGCAGTGCGTGGGACAAACTTCCAGGGTGACCAAAACATCCCCATGGGCGCAACATTGGCATGGAGCATGTTTGGCAGCATGTTGGAGGAACTTCTGCAGCTACCAGAACATCCCTACTAGCACGTAAGCGGCATTGGGCGCATTTGGCAGTACGCAGGATGAACATCCGGGAGTGACCAGTACATCCCCGCGGATGCGGCAGAGGTGTCGAGCGCATTCAGCAGTGCACGAGATGATCTTCTGGGAACTGCCGGAACAATCCCCTGGGCGTCGTAGAGGCTTCTGACACGTTGGGCAGTGTGTGGGATGAACTTCTAGGACCAACTAGAACATAACTGCAGGCACGGCCGAGGCATCAGGCACTTTTGAAATGTATGGGATGAACTTCCAAGGGCAATAGGAAGATCCTTGCAGGTGTGGCAGAGGTTTTGTGTGCATTGGGTAGTACGCGGGACAAACTTCCAGGAGCGACCAAAACATCCTTGCAGGTGTGGCAGAGGCTTCGGGAACATTGGGCAGTTTGTGGGATGAACTTTCATTAGTGACCGGAACATCCTTGAGGGCACGGCAGAGGCATCCGGCGCATTCGTGTTGAGGACCTTAGGAGGCAAAGGGAGTGTAAGCGAATGCGCGTGAGGCACCAAGCAGCAAGAGAGGCAGCAATAGGTCAGAATGCGCACACAACAAGCTTGCATGCAGCATGCAGTGAAGTGCAGCCAGGTTCTGACTCTGTCCTAACTGACTACAGAAATCCAAGCCAAGAAGAACACTAGCATTGGCAGGACACACATAATGCAATCTGAGCAGGAGAAGGACATGAACGGCAGGAAGAACTCCAACAGCAGCAGGACGTCATAACAGATTTGACTTCAACAAGATGATCACGTCAAAGAGAGTCTTGGAATGGAAAGGACACGCCATATGGAAGTTGTCTTAGGAGATAAGATGAAGGTCAGAAAGATGAAGGTCAGCAGCTGTAAGAAAGGAGATAAGATAAGGACAGAACGGTTTAGTCAAATTAGGAATTCTAGTCTAAGTAGAAATTCAATAAAGATCAAGAATTCTAGCAGGATTAGGAAACATTGGGATAAGGTCTATCTTGATAATGTTTTAGTTGTCTTAGAAAACCTTGTTGACTTAGGGAAACATAACCTAAGTGGATAAGGAATCTAAGTACTAGTTGAATTAGGATAAGGCTGTCTAATACTATAAATACAGTCCATTATTTATCAGCAAAAACATATGCTCCGAATTTGTATGCTTTCATTCATTAACCAAGAATCAAGGTTAGCATTCTTGCTTCTATTCTTATTTATATTTTGGTTATCTTTTAAGAGTTGTCTTGAGATAACTTGGGCTTAAGACAAGGTGAAGAGTTGTCTTCCTTGCTTAAGAGCTTAGGTTAAAGTTAAGAGTTTTCTTCTTCAACCAAGGCAAGTTCTGATAGTTTTAAGAGTTGTCTTTCCTATCCAACATATCTTTTATTTATTAGTTAATCCCGAAGGACAGCTTAGGGGACGTAAATCTAAGAGAAGAACTCAAGAATCAAACAAGACAGCAAGTTAGGAGAGGTTTTAGAAGTTGTGCTAATCCCTAAGGTGTAGGAAGTTGGGACAAGAAATGGGGACCCCAACAATTCGGCAGTTCATGGCACAAACTTCCGGGAAAGACCAGAACATCCCCTTAGTCGAGTCTGAGGCTTTGGGCATGTTGACCAGTGCATGGAATGAACTTGCGAAAGCGACAGCAACATCTCCGTGGGTGCAGCAGAGGCTTTGGGCGCATTGGTCAGTGTGTGGGATGAATTTCCAGTAGCGACGGGAACATCCCTGAGGGCGGCAGTGGTGTTGGGCGTGTTCAGCAGTGTGCAGGATGAACTTCCGGGTGAGGCAGAGAAATCGGGCAGGTGAGGCAGAGGTGTTGGGCACGTTCGGCAGTGCGTGGGATGAACTTCTGGGAGCGACCAGAACATCCCCACGGGTGCGGCAGCAGCATGGGCGCATTCTGCAGTGCGTAGGATGAACTTCCGGGAGCAACTGCAAAATCCCCGCGGGCTCATTAGAGACGTTGGGCGGGTTCAGCAATGTACAGGATGAACTTTCATGAGCAACTGGAACATCCCTGCAGGAGCGGCAGCATCATCAGACAAGTTCAGTAGTTGCTGGGACGAACTTCTGGGAATGACTGGAACATCCCTGCAGGAATGGCAGAGGCTTCAGGTGCATTGGGTAGTGCACAGGATGAACTTCTGGGGGCAACCGGAACTTCCCCGTAGGTGCAGCAGCGGCATCGGCCATGTTTGGCCGTGTGCGGGATGAACTTCCAATAGTGACCCGAACTTTCCTGTGCAGCAGCAGTATCAGCCATGTTTGGCAGTGTGCGGGATGAACTTCCAATAGTGACCCAAACTTTCCTGTGGGTGTGGCAGAGGCATCGAGCACGTTGGGCAGTGCGTGGGATGAACTTCCAGGAGTGAGCAGAAAATCCCTGCTGGCTCGATGAGGCATCAGATGTGTTCAGCAGTGCACTAGATGAACTTCCAAGAGCCCAAAACATCTCTGTGGGCATGGCTGAGTTGTGGTGTGTATTTTACAGTGCGCAAGACAAACTTTCAGGGCCAACCGTAACATTCTCGTAGGCATGGCAGCATCAGACATGTTTGGCTGTGCGCTAGATGAACTTCCTAGAGTGACCGGCACATACCCTCAAGTGTGAAAGAGGCTTCAGATGAGTTGGGTATTGTGGGGGACAAACTGCCAGGAGTGATCGTAACATCCCTGCAGGCACAGCGGAGGTATCAGGCATGTTTGGCAGTGTGCAGTACGAACTTTGGAGAGTGACCAGAACATCCGCGTGGGCATCAAATGCGTTCGGCAGTGCATGGAATGAAGTTCAGGGAGAGACAAGAATCTCCCCACTGGTGCAGTGGCAGCGTTGGTCATGTTCTGCAGTTCACGGGATGAACTTCCAGGAGAGACCAAAACATCCCCGTGGGTGCATTCAGCAGTGCGTGTGATGAAGTTCTGGGAGTGACCAGAACATTCCCATGGGTGCGGCAGCAGCATCAGGTGCATTTGGCAGTATGCAGGACGAAGTTCTGGGAGTGACTGGAACATTCCCGCTGCCACAGTAGAGGCGTTGGGCACGTTGGACAGTTTGTCGTATGAACTTCCAAGAGCGACAGGAACATCCCTGTGGGCGCGGCAGATGCATCAGGCACATTTGGCAGTGCATGGGATGAACTTCCCTGAGCAGCCGGAACATACCAGCAGGCACGGCAGAGTCGTCCGGCATGTTAAACAGTGTGTGGGATGAACTTCCAGGAGCAACCAAAACATCCCCGTAGGCATGGCAGAGGTGTCAGGCGCATTCAGATGTGCGAGATGAACTTCCAGGAGCAGCTGGAACATCCCCATGGGTGTGGCAGTGGCATCGGGAGCGTTCGGTAGTCATGGGACGAACTTCCGGGATCAACCCGAACATCCTTGCAGGACTGGCAGCACATTGGCCGTGTTTGGCAGGGCATGGGACAAACTTCTGGAAGTGACCCAAATATCCCCGTAGGCACGGCAGTGGTGTCAAACACGTTCGGCAGTGTGCGGGACAAACTTTGGGGAGTGACCTCAACATCCCTGCAGGACCGGCAGCGGCATCAGCTGCATTCGGTAGTGTGCGGGATGAACTTCCAGGAGCGACTGGAATATCCCCGCAGGCATGGCAGAGGCATTTGGTGCATTCAGTATTACGCGGGACAAATTTCTGGGAGCGACTGGAACATCCCGACAAGCGCAGCATAGGCTTCAGGTGCATTTAGCATTGCACGGTATGAACTTCCGGGAGTGATCATTAAATCCCCAGGGGCTCGGCAGAGGCATCAGATGCATACAGCAGTAGTTGGGACAAACTTCTGGGAGTGATCAGAGCATCCCCATGGGTGTGGTAGAGGCGTCGGGCACGTTCGTCCATGCATGGGACAAACTTCCAGGGGCAATCGAAACATCCCTTTGGGCTTGGCAGAGCTGTCGGATGCATTCGGCAGTGCTCGGGATGAACTTCTGGGAGTGGCCGGAACATCCCCGTGGGTGTAGCAGAGGCATCGGGCACGCTCGGTAGTGTGCAGGACAAACTTCAGTGAGCGACCAGAACATGCCTGCAGGCATGGCTGAGGCATCAAGGGCGTTGGGCAGTGCACGAGACAAATTTCAGGGAGTGACCACAAAATACTCACAGGCTCGGCAGTGGCGTTAGATGTGTTTGGCAGTGTCACGACAAACTTCTGGGAGCGACTGGAACATCCTCGTGGGTACAGCAGCGGCGTCCAGCATGCTCAGCTGTGTGCCGGAACATAACCACGGGCGTGGCAGAAATGTCAGGCGCATTCATCTATGCGTGGGATGAATTTCTGGGTGCAACCGGAACATCCCTGCCAGCACGGCAGCAGTGTTGGACGAGTTCGGCAGTGCATGCAAGATGAACTTCTAGGTGTGACCGGAATATCCCCGCAGGCTCGACAGAGGCGGTAAATGCGTTCAGCAGTGCTCGAGATGAACTTTTACGAGTGACTGGAACATCCCCACTGGCACGGCAGAGGAGTCGGACACATTCAGCAGTGCATGGGACAAACTCTTGGGAGTGACCGGAACACCCTTCCAACGTGGGAGAGACTTCATGATTGGGCAGTGCATGGGACGAGCTTCCGAGAATGACCAGAACATCCCCACGGGCACAGCAGATGTGTTGGGCACGTTCAGTAGTCTGCAGGATGAACTTCCGGGAGTGACCCAAACATCCTTGCCGGCTTGGCAGCACCGTCAGGCATGTTTGGCAGTGTGTGGGATAAACTTCTAGGAGTGACCGGAACATCCCCACAGGCATGGATGAGGCTTGTTGTGCATTGGGTAGTACGTGGGACGAGCTTCCAGGTGTGACCAGAACATCCCCACAGGCACGGTATAGGCTTCTGGTACATTGAAAGTGCACAGTACGAACTTCGGGAGCAACCACACACTGGCAAATGTCGCTGCTGTGCCCATGGGAATGTTCTGATCACTCCTGGAAGTTTGTCCCATGCACTGCCAAACGCAGCCGATGCCTCTGCCACTCCTGGGGGATGTTCTGGTCACTTCCAGAAATTTGTCTCGAGCACTGCAGAATGCGTCCGACGCCTCTGCCAAGCCCACGGAGATTTTCTGATTTCTCCTGGTAGATCATCCATTGCACTGCCAAATGTGCCGAAAGCTGCTGCCACACCCATGGGGATGTTCCGGTCACTTCCAGAAGTTCATCCCACGCACTGCCGAATGTGTCCAACTCCGCTGCTGCACCTGCGGGGATGTTCCTATCACTCCCAAAAGTTTGTCCCATGCACTGCCGGATGCGCCTTAAGCCTCTGCTGAGCCCGCAGGGATTTTCTGGTCGCTCTTGGAAGTTTGACCCACACACTGACAAACGCATTCAACACCACTGCTGCACCCGCGGGGATGTTGCAGTCACTCCTGTAAGTTCATACCCCACGCTGCCATCTGCACCTGAAGCCTCTGCCGAGCCCGCTGGTATTTTCTGGTTACTCTTGGAAGTTCATCCCACACGCTGCCAAACGCGCCAACACTCTGCCGAGCCCGCAGGGATGTTCTGGTCGCTCCCAGAAGTTTGTCCCATGCACTGCCAAACGTGTCCGACACCTATGCCACGCTCGTGGGGATGTTCTAGTCACTACCAGAAGTTCATCTTGTGCACTACCAAACACGCCCGACACCACTGCTGCACCCGGAGGGATGTTCTGGGCGCTACCCAAAGTTTGTCTCGAGCACTGTCGAACATGCCCGACGACTCTGCCGCACACGTGGGGATATTCCGGTCGCTCCTGGAAGTTCATCCCAAGCACTGCCCAACGCATTTGGCACCTCTCCTAAGCCCATGGGGATTTTCCGGTCGCTCCTTGAAGTTCATCTTGCACGCTGCCGAATGCACCCCAAGCCTCAGCCGCACCTGTAGGGATGTTCTGGTCACTCCTGGATGTTTGTCCTGCACACTGCAGTATGCGACCGCTTTATCTACTGCAGCCACAGGGATGTTCCGGTCACTCCCAGAAGTTTGTCCCAAGCACTGCTGAACGTGCCCGATGCCCCTGCCACACTTGAGGGGATGCTCCAGTCACTCCTAAAAGTTCATCCTGTGCACTGCCAAACGTGCCTGACACCTCTGCTGTGCCCGCAGGGATGTTCGGGTCACTCCTGGAAGTTTGCCCCATGCACTGCCCCACCCACTGGGATGTTCCAGTCTCTCCAACCCGGCTGAAGCCTCTGCCACATCTGCAAGGATGTTTTGGTCGCTCCCAGAAGTTCATCCCGCACATTGTTGAATGCACCGATGCTTCTGCTGTGCACGAGGGGATGTTTTGGCCAATCAGGGAAGTTTGTCCTGTGCACTGCCCAATGTGCTTGACACCGCTGCCGCTCCTGCAGTGATGTTCCAGTCACCCTTAGAAGTTTGTCCCGCACACTACCAAATTATTGGGGTCCTGATTTTTTTCCCAACTTTTCTACACCTTAGAGGTCAGCATGCCTACTGAAATCCTTCCTAACTTGCTGTCTCATTTGATTCTTGAGTTCTTTTCTTATTTTATATCCCCTAAGCTGTCCTTTGGGTTAACTAATATAAATAAAGATATGTTGGGTAGACAGGACAACTCTTAAACCTATCACAACTTGCCTTGGTTGAAGAAGACAACTTTTAACTTCAGCCTTAGCTCTTAAGCAAGGAAGACAACTCTTAACCTTAACTTAAGCCCAAGTTATCTCAAGAAAACTCTTAAAAGATAATCAAAAATATAAACAAGAATGTGAGCAAGAATGCTTACCTTTGATTCTTGATTGAATGAGAAAATAACAAAATTCGTAGCTTATTAGCTCCTCACAAATAATGGGTTGTATTTATTGTCTTAAGACAGCCTTATCCTTATTTAACCAGTACTTAGGTTCTTATTCATTGAGGATATGTTTTTCTAAGTCAACAAGCTTTTTTAAGTCAAATAAAATATTATCAAGATAGACCTTATCCAAATGTTTCCTAATTCTACTAGGATTCTTGATCTTTCTTGAATTTCTACCTAGACTAGAATTCCTACCTTATGTTGTATTTTACAGCAGCTGCACTTCCTCTTGCCTAATCCTTTTAGGACTAGGACTTTGAATGCATATCCTTCTGCCCTTAGAATTCTTCTTGTCGCGACTATCCTATTGCTACTGGAACGCATCATGAGTGTCCTACTGCTGATAGAACTCTTCTTGCTGTTGCTAGAACTCTGTTTGGCATAAACGTCTTACTGCTGCTGGAGTTCTTCTTGATGAAAATATCCTTCTTCTGCTGGAACTCTTGTTGGCATGAATGTCCTTCATTGATTAGGAATGCCCAGGCCTCACTGCTGGGCTGCACGCTTGCTGTTGCTAGGCTTGTTGTGCACATTTTCTGGCCCATGCTCTCCTTTACTGCCCCATTTTCTACCCATTGCCTTTCCTGCATACTTAGGTTCTCAACAATCCCCCTTTCTTGAAGACTCACCTTGTCCCTCAAGGTAAAAGTTGGAAAACTGCTGCTGGATGTCATTATAGTCTTCCCAAACTTGTACAGGTAATGGCAAAGATTATAGCAATCCCTTGGTCTTGTCATCTTCTGGTTTTATCCATGGGCAAATGTCACCATTGCTTTCTTTTTTTTTAACTTCTGCCTTGAATCTTTCTGACCAAAAGTATAGCTTGATCTGCATGTAATGTCCTCCTTCCCATGAGGTTTGGAAGTGATTCAATAGCTTTCCTCTCAGTCCTGGTATGTTTGGTACATACACCTGCTGGTTTTGCCAAATATATCCATTCTTTAACGTGAATTTACTAAGCTTAGTGTCAAAATTCTTGATCTTCTTGGCATGCTCTTGTCTTTGAGGATCAAACTCCATTACCTCTTTGATTTCTGTCCATACATTCCACTTTGCTTTGCTAATGGCAGTAAGGCATGCGTCATTAGGCTCACATACTGTCCATAATGCTTGACCTCCATTGTTTCTGGACAATGCATTTGCCACCTTATTTTCCTTGCCTGGTTTGTATATTATTTCATACTTGTAACCCAGCAACTTGACAAGGAACTTTTGCTGCTTTGAGGTGGTAATTTTCTGCTCCATGAGGCTTCTCAAGGGTTGTTGATCTGTAATGATCAGGAATTTCCTCCCAAAAAGGTAAGGTCACCATACCTTGACTGCATGGATGATGGCTAGCATCTCCTTGGTGTATACTGACCATTCCTTTTTCATGGGCCCTAAGACTCTGCTCATGTATGCAATAGGTCTTCCGGCTTGACTAAGGATAGCACCTATGCCATCTTGACATGCATTAGTGTGAAGCTCAAAGGTTTGGTTGAAGTCGGTCAGTGCTAACACTGGCGTCTCACACATAGCTTGCTTCAACAACTTGAATGTGTCTTCACTCTTCTCCATCCATAGGAATCCATCCTTCTTCAGCAAGTCTATTAGTGGTTTTGCTATGGCACCGTATTTGTGAACAAATCGGCGGTGATAGCCTATCAAACCTAGAAATCCTCTAAGTTTCATAACATTCTTAGGAATTGGCCATGTTTGCATGGCTCCTATTTTTTGTTGGTCTACCTTCACTTCTTCTTTGGATATGATGTGACCGAGGTATTCAAGCTCCTCTTGCATGAATGTGCACTTGGATGGCTTGATGATGAAACAATTTCTTCTTAACACTTCTAGCACTTTTGCTAAGTGTTCTATGTGATCATCGTGGTTCCTGGAATAGACCAAAATGTCATCAAAGAAGGCTAAACAAACCTACGCAAATAAGATTTGAAGATGTCATTCATGGCTGCTTGAAAGGTGGATGGTGCATTGCATAATCCGAAGGGCATGACTAGGTAGTCGTAGTGTCCACTATGAGTCCGAAATGCTGTCTTCTGCAGGTACTCTTCTTTCATGCGTACTTGATGATATCTGACCTTGAGATCTAGCTTGGTGAACAGCTTTGCTCTATGTAACTCGTCCAGCATATCATCAATTGTTGGGATTGAAAAACGATCCTTGACAGTTGCTTGGTTGAGTGCCCGATAATTGGTGCAAAACCTCCAAGTTCTGTCTTTCTTTCTAACAAGTAGAACGGGAGAAGAAAAAGGGGAAGTGCTAGGTTGGATAATACCTACTGTAGCATCTCTTCCACTTGCCTTTCAATCTTGTTCTTTTGGAAGTGTGCATACCGGTAAGGTGCTACATTAATCGCTTTGGTTTCGTCGGTTAATGGGATGGCATGGTCGTAATGTCTTGAGGGTGGTAGTCCTTGTGGCTCTCCTAAGACATCTCTGAATTGCTCCAAAAGATCCCTTACTTCTATTGGTATGTATTCGTGTGTAGGATGTTCGGCTGTGTTTTCCTCTTTTGTGGCCAATAGAATCGCAAAACATTGTGCCCTTTTTCTGTATAATCATTCAAGGGTACTTACCTTACAATGATGCGCTGTATTGGTAGTGGATGCCTCCCATGTGCAGTCCCTTCCCTTCCATTGGAAGTGCATGGCCATGGATTCATAGTCGAACATTATCTTGCCTATGGTTTTAAGCCAAGCATTGCATAAAACCACATCAAGACCTGCCAGGGCTAACACATGCAGTTCTGCTTCTATTTTGACTCTTGGAATCTGCATTGCTACTGCCTGGTTTACTTGTGGACACTTGAGCTTTTGTCTGCTTGCCACTCTTACCTCGAAGGGTGCAATCTTTTTCGGAAGTAGCTGAAGTATTTTGACCAATTTTGTGTTGATAAAGTTATGAGTAGCTCTACTATCTATCAACACCAAAACATTTTTCTCATTAATGGTTGCGAACAACCTCATGGCAGTAGGCTTGGTGGTTGCCCCTACTGCATGCAAGTTGATTTCGCCTTCTTCCGTATGATTTGGGGAGTGTACTGCCTTGGCTTCCTCCTCACTGTCCATGCGGCTTTGGGCATTTGTGCTGGAAATGGGGTTGCTGTCCAGAACACCTGATCTGTTGCATGGAATGTCTGGATCTTCAGTGTTCAAGCTGCAACCCAAATAATCCTCATTCTGTCTAGGGAATTGAGGGTCTAAAAGAAGTGCAGATGATGGCGTTTGATCAATATTTGTGCCTTGAGAAACATGGTGCATGCTATGCATATTTTCCGCTGCAGTTTGAACAATGAATGGTCTAAAGGTCTGTTCTCTTGCAGCTTGTGAAGCTGTCCATGAAAGATCAGTAAGTCCTTCAATCTGGACAGGAATATGATTAGGAACTTTGTCTTCTGATCCAGATTTAGCCAACAAGGCAGATTGTGCCTGTTCTGGTGGATAATTTGTAGAAGCATGCGCTTGTAATCCATATGAAAATCCATATGATTCTGCATCCACTTTAATTTTCTGTTCTTCCACTCTTGGTAGTGCTAAAGAAGTGAGAGTAGCATAAACCCTGAATAGATGAATCAGGACATTTGGCAGATGCATTGTTCGACTCATCACAAGACATCTGCATCTTTATCTTGGCATTCGGACACACCAAGTCCTGTCCTGGAGCACTTGTGTCCTTAGTGTGGCCTTCACTTGGACGTGCATACGCATCTTGTGTGCACAATTCTTTTCCTCTACTGTCATCAACTAGAATTGTGGGTGACAAAACATTTTCGCTTGTTCTCCATATTGGCATCTCAGAAGGCGGAGACAAGAATTCTAAGTTCTTAACTGGTGCAGCACTCTTAGAATTTGATGAAGGAAAGACTTGATTCCCATCAAACTCGGAGCAATATTGGTGATGCTGGAGGAGCCAAATCTGTCCATCAATTCTTGTGTGAACCTTATCCAGCCAATCCTTCTACCTTCTCGGCCATAGGTAGCCTTAAGCTGACGCCACCATTGGTTGGCTCTCCCGCATAGGTGACAGGATGCAAAATCAACCCTTTCACCCCTCTCAACACCTTGTTTCTCAAAATAGAACTCAGCCTTGGAGATCCATTTGGTTGGATCCCCTTTCTCAAAGGTTGGGAATTCGATTTTTACCTTAGGCCTAGTGTAGTGGCTTGGGCTGTCGTAGTGTTGCCATTCTTCTCTCCTATTTGTCTGCCAACATTCTGCCTCATAACAACTCTGCATTCTCCCTTGGCTGCCATACTACTGGCCTTCAATCCAAGACCGCATTGTCGCTGTATTCATCATAGGGGTCATGGGGCTGGTGCAAATTCGGTGGCACCTCCCTTCTGCACCCTAGACTCATGTGCACTCTCCCCCTTTCTTGAGAGGGAACTGCTCATGGTGATAATCTTCCTCCTGCTCATGGTGCTGTGAGACCTTCGAATGCAGCCTTCTAGGTTGCTGTGGCAGTATGCTGCTCCTAGTTTTCTCAGTTTTGACTTGTTTTCCGGCCACTTGTGGTGTGTCTCTCTTCAATTGCTCAAGAGAATGGATGATAGAAGATAATTGATGTTTGATATCACTTACCTGGTCATTGAGTAAGCATCAGTTCCTCTCTAAGGTCAGAATTCTTCCAAAGTCCTCCTTAGTTTGCTGTTGTAGTGAGGGTGAATGCTGCCTTGATGACATGGTGACCTTACTGTCCTCTCAACTGGATGGTATTTGTGCTGCTGTCTCAACTAGAGCACTAATTTGTAGGGTGATTGTGCTTCCTCTCAACTGGTGGTTGTGCTGATTTCTCAACGAGAGCACCAATTTGTTGGGGTCATTGTGCTGATCTCTCAATGAAAGCACCAATTTGTTGGGGTCCCAATTTTTTCCCCCAACTTTTCTACACCTTAGGGGTCAGCATGCCTACTGAAATCCTTCCTAACTTGCTGTCTCGTTTGATTGTTGAGTTCTTTTCCTATTTTATATCGCCTAAACTGTCCTTCGGGTTAACTAATATATATAAAGATATGTTGGATAGGCAAGATAACTCTTAAACCTATAACAACTTGCCTTGGTTGAAGAAGACAACTCCTAACTTCAACCTTAGCTCTTAAGCAAGGAAGACAACTCTTAACCTTAACTTAAGCCCAAGTTATCTCAAGACAACTCTTAAAAGATAACCGAAAATACAAACAAGAATGTGAGCAAGAATGCTTACCTTTGATTCTTGATTAATGAATGAAAAAATAACAAAATTCGTAGCTTATTAGCTCCTCACAAATAATGGGCTGTATTTATAGTCTTAAGACAGCCTTATCCTAATTTCACTAGTACTTAGGTTCCTTATCCACTTAGGATATGTTTTCCTAAGTCAACAAGCTTTTTAAAGTCAAATAAAACATTATCAAGATAGACCTTATCCAAATGTTTCCTAATTCTACCAGGATTCTTGATCTTTCTTGAATTTCTACCTAGACTAGAATTCCTACCTTATGTTGTATTTTACAGCAGCTGCACTTCCTCTTGCCTAATCCTTGTAGGACTAGGACTTTGAATGCATATCCTTCTGCCCTTAGAATTCTTCTTGTCGCGACTATCCTATTGCTACTAGAACTCATCATGAGTGTCCTACTGCTGATAGAACTCTTCTTGGCATGGATGTCTTGCTGCTGCTGGAGCTTTGCTTGGCATGGATATCCTGCTGTTGCTAGAACTCTGCTTGGCATAAACGTCTTACTGCTGCTGGCGTTCTTCTTGATGAAAATATCCTTCTTCCGTTGGAACTCTTGGTGGCATGAATGTCCTTTGTTGATTAGGAATGCCCAGGCCTCACTGCTGGGCTGCACGCTTGCTGTTGCCAAGCTTGTTGTGCACATTTTATGGCCCATGCTCTCCTTTGCTGCCCCATTTTCTACCCATTGCCTTTCCTGCATACTTAGGTTCTCAACGCGAATGCACCCGACGCCTCTGCCGTGCCCACGGGGATGTTCCGGTCACTCTTAGACATTCATCTCGAACACTGCCTGAAGCCTCTGGTGCGCCACAGAGATGTTCTGGTCGCTTCTAGAAGTTTGTCCCGAGCACTACCAAATGCATCCGATGTCTCTGCCAAACCCACGGTGATTTTTTGGTCACTCCCGGAAGTTCATCCTGTACAATGCCGAACACGCCCAATGCCTCTTCCGCATCCATGGGGATGTTCCGGTCAATCCTGGAAGTTTGTCGCACTCACTGCCCAACGTACCCAAAGCCTCTTCCATACCCACAGGGATGTTCTAGTTGCTCCTGGATGTTTGTCCTGCACACTATTGAATATGGACAACGCTCTGCCATGCCAGTGGGGCTGTTCCGGTCACTCTCAGAAGTTCATCCTGCACACTGCCGAACGCATCCAACATCACTACCGCACCTGCAGGGGTGATCTGGTCACTCCCGGAAGTTTGTCAACAAACTGCCGTACGAGCCTGACAGCTGAATGAGATATGTTTTCCTAAGTCAACAAGGTATTCTAAGTCAACTAAAACATTATCAAGATAGACCTTATCCCACTGTTTCCTAATCCTACAAGGATTCTTGGTCTTTCTTGAATTCTTACTTAGACTAGAATTCCTACTTTGACTAAGTCTTTCTGTCCTTATCTTATCTCCTCTCCGACAGCTGCTGAACTTCTTCTTGCCATTTCCTTCTAGGATTAGGACTTCCATATGGCGTGTCCTTCCACTCCAAGATTCCTCCTTGATGTGAACATCTTGCTGAAGTCAAACCTGCCATGATGTCCTGCTGCTGCTAGAGTTCTTCATGCCATCAATGTCCTTCTCCTGCTCGGATTGCTTCATGCGTGTCCTGCCAATGCTGGTTTTCCTCTTGGCTTGGCTTTCCACAGTTAGTTAGGACTAGTCAGAACCTGGCCGTGCTTCATTTTTTGCTGTGTGCATGCTTGTTGCGCACACATTCTGGCCTGTTTCTGCTCTCTTGCTACTTGGCGTCTTGCGTGCATTCGCTCACGCTCCCATTGCCTCCAAAGGTCATCATTTTCTGCCCGTTGCATTTCCTGCATACTTAGGTTCTCAACACAAACGCATCTGATGCTTCTGCTTCGCCCATGGGGATGTTCCTCAAAAGTTCGTCCCACACACTGCCCAACTTGCCCGAAGCCTCTTCTGCACCAGTGGGAATGTTCCATTCATTCCTGGACGTTCGTCCCATGAACTGTCGAATGCACCTAATGCCTCCGCCGCTCCCTTGAGGTTGTTCCGGTCACTCTTGGAAGTTTATCCCATGCACTGCCCAATGTACCCAAAGCCTTTGCCACGCCCACGGAAATATTCCGGTCGCTCCCTGAGGTTCGTCCAACAGACCGCCCAATGCGACCAAAGCCTCTGCCACACCCAAGGGTATGTTCTGATATCCCCTGGATGTTCATCCTGTGTACTGCTCAATGTGCCCAAAACCTCTGCGGCACCCACGGGGATGTTCTGTTCGCTCCCTAAAGTTCATCAGGCACCAATGCCGTGCCTGCGGGGATGTTCCGGTCGCTCTCAAAAGTGTCCCACGCACTACCCAATGCGCCCGAATCCTCTACCACGCATGCAGGGATGTTCCGGTTGCTCCTGAAAGTTTGTCCTGCACACTGCCAAGTGTGTCCAATGCTGCTCCCATCCTGCAGAGATGTACCAGTCACTCCCTGAGCTTCATCCCGCGCCCTGCCAAACACGACCATTGCCTTTGCCGCACCAGTGGGGATGATCCGGTCGCTCCAGGAATTTCATCTTGCACCCTGCCAAATGCATCTGAAGCCTCTGCCGTGCCTGTGGGGATGTTCCAGTTGCTCCTGGAAGTTCGTCCTGTGCACTGCCCAACACGGCCAAAGCCTCTGCTGTGCCCACGGGCATAATCCAGTCGCTCCCCAAAGTTTGTCATGCACACTGCTGAACACAACCAATGCTGCTGCCACATCTGCAGGGATGTTCTGGTTGCTCCCGGAAGTTCGCCCCACACACTGCCAAATGCACCCGGTGCCTCTGCCATGCCTGAAGTAATGCCTCAGAAGCTCCCAGAAGTTCATCTCATGCACTGCCAAATGCCCCCGATGCCGCTGCCATGCCTGCAGGGATGTTCCAGTAGCTTCCAAAAGCTCATCTCACACACTGCCGATTGCGTCCGATGCCTCTGCGCCGCCCATGGGGACATTCTGGTCGCAGCTGGAAGTTTATCCTGCACACTAACAAACGCACCGAATGCCTCTCCTGTGCCCACAAGGATTTTCTGATCTCTCCCAAAAGTTCCTCCCATGCACTGCCGAACGTGCCCCACACCTCTTCCATGCCAGCAGGGATGTTCTAGTCACTCCCTCTAGTTCATCCCTCGCACTGCCCAATGCGCCCAAACCTCTGCCTCGCCTGCAGGGATGTTCCAGTTGCTCACGGAAGTTCATCATGCACACTGTAGAACACGCTCGGCACCTCTGCAGCACATGTGGGTATGTTCCGGTCGGTCCTAGAAGTTTGCCACTTGCATTGCCGAACGTGTCTGACGCCGCTGCCACACCAGCAAGGATGTTCTGGTCACACCTGGAAGTTTGTCCCGTGCATTGTCCAACACGACCGAAGCCTCTACCGTGCCCATGGTGATGTTCTGATCGCTCCCCGAAGTTTGTCCCGCGCAATGCCAAGCGAGCCGATGCCACTGCAACACCCGTGGGAATATTTTGGTTGCTCCCAGAAGTTCATCCTATGCACTGCCGAATGCGCTTGATGCCTCTGCCCCCAGAAGTTCGTCCCACATACTGCTGAACATGTCAAACACCGCTGCCACACCCACGGGGATGTTCCAGTCACTGCCGGAAGTTCATCCCCTGCACTGCTGAACGCGCCCTCACATCTGCCGTGGACATGCTTTGGCCACTTTGGGAAGTTTGTCCCATGCACTGCCAAACGCACCCAGTGTCTCTACTGTGCCTGCAGGGATGTGCCGGTTGATCTCGGAAGTTCATCCTGCACGCTGCCGAACAGCCTGAAGCCTCTTGCGTGCCAGCGGGGATTTTCTGGTCGCTCCCAGGAGTTCATCTGGAGCACTGTTGAACAAGCCCGACACCTCTGCCGAGCCCGTGGTGATTTTCTGGTCGCTCCTGGAACTTTGTCCCACGCACTGCCCAATACTTGGGCCCTAAGTTCCAGAGGTCTTTTTCAGCCTATGTTCTTGCAGACCCAAGGCCTTTTTGGCCTAGGTACTCAGGGACCCATGTCCCAATTGCGGTCTAGGTGGCCGGGGACCCAGGGCCCAATACCTAGGCCGAATTTTCCAACGACCCCATTCACGCGCCCAGAGGACTTTTTCTTCCGGGGTTCTCGGGGACCCTGTTCCTTTTCAGCCTGGGCACCTAGGGACCCAAGTCTTAATTTCGGCCTAAGTGCTAGGGGACCTAGGGCCCAATACTCTGCCCGAATTTTTGAACGACCCTAGGGCATGTGAATATCACTCGCCCAAAGGTCTTTTTCAGCCTGTGTTCTTGGGGACCTAGGGCCTTTTCGGCCTTGGTACTCGGGGACCCATGTCCCAATTTCGGTCTATGTGGCCGAGGACCTAGGGCCCAACACCTAGGCTGAATTTTCATCCAACCCCATGGCGCGTGGACTTTTTCAGCTTGGTTCTCGGCGACCCTGTTCCTTTTCAGCCTGGGTACCCGGGGACCCATGTCCTAATTTTGGCCAAGTGCTCAGGGACCAAGGGCGTAATACTCAGGCCGTATTTTTCAATGATACCAGGGCACGTGAATATCATGCGCCCAGAGGTCTTTTTCGACCTTGGTTCTCGGGGACCCAGGACCTTTTCTGCCTGGGTTCCCAAGGACTCAGGTCCTAATTTCGGTCTGGGTGGCCAGGGACCAAGTGCCCAATACTTAGGCCGAATTTTCCATCGACCCTAGAGCGCGTGAATATCACGCGCCCACAGGTCTTTTTCAGCCTGTGTTCTTGCAGGCCCAGGGCCTTTTCGGCCTGGGTACTCAGGGACCTATGTCCCAATTGCGGTCTGGGTGGTCGGGGACCCAATGCCCAATAACTAGTCCAAATTTTCCAACGACCCCATGACCTGTGAATATCACGCGCCCAGAGGTCTTTTTCTTCCAGGGTTCTTGGGGACCTTGTTCCTTTTCAGCCTGGGTACCTAGGGACCCAGGTATCAATTTCGGCCTAAGTGCTAGGGGACCTGGGGCTCAATACTCCGCCTGAATTTTCGAACGACTCTAGGACACGTGAATATCACTCGCCCAGGGCCTTTTCGGCCTGAGTACTCGGGGACCCATGTCCCAATTTCGGTCTGGGTGGGCGGGGACCCAGGGCCTAATACCTAGGCCAAATTTTCGGCCAAGTGCTAGGGGACCAAGGGCCCAATACTCAGGCCGAATTTTTCAATGACACCAGGGCACGTGAATATCATGCGCCCGGAGGTCTTTTTCGTCCTTGGCTCTCGGGGACCCAAGACCATTTCTGCCTGGGTTCCCGAGGACTCAGGTCCCAGTTTCGACCTGGGTGGCCAAGGGACGAGTGCCCAATACCCTGGGCGAATTTTCCAACGACCCCAGAGCGCGTAAATATCACGCGCACAGAGGTCTTTTTCAGCCTGTGTTCTTGGGGACCCAGTGCCTTTTCGGCTTGGGTACTCAAGAACCCATGTCCCAATTGCGATCCGGGTGGCCGGGGACACAGGGGGCCAATATGTAGGCCAAATTTTCCAACGACCCCATGGCGCGTGAAAATCACGCGCCCAGAGTTCTTTTTCTTCCAGGGTTCTCGAGGACCCTGTTCCTTTTCAGCCTGGGTACCCGGAGACCGAGGTCTTAATTTCGGCCTATGTGCTAGGGCACCTAGGGCCCAATAATCCACCCGAATTTTCGAACGACCCTCAGGCACATTAATATCACTCGCCCAGAGGCCTTTTTCAGCCTGTGTTCTTGGGGACCCAGAGCCTTTTCGGCCTGGGTACTCAGGGACCCATGTCCCAATTTCGGTCTTGGTGGCCGGGCACCCAGGGCCCAATACCTAGGCCAAATTTTCCAACGACCCCATGGCGCGTGACTTTTTCAGCCTGGTTCTCGGGGACCCTGTTCCTTTTCAGCATGGGTGCCTGGGGACCCATGTCCTAAATTTGGCCAAGGGCTCGGGGACAAAGGGACCTAATACTCAAGCCGAATTTTTCAATGATACCAATGCATGTGAATATCATGCGCCCAGAGGTCTTTTTCGACCTTGGTTCTCAGGGACCCAGGACCTTTTCTGCCTGGGTTCCCAAGGACTTAGGTCCCAATTTCAGCCTGGGTGGCCAGGCACCAAGTGCCCAATACTCAGGCCGAATTTTCCAACGACCCCATAGCGCGTGAATATCACGCACCCAGAGGTCTTTTTCAGCCTGTGTTCTTGCAGACCCAGGGCCTTTTTGGCCTGGGTACTCGGGGACCCACGTCCCAATTGTGGTTTGTGTGGCCGGGGACCCAGGGCCCGATACCTAGGCCGAATTTTCCAACAACCCCATGGCACGTGAACATCATGCGCCCAGACATCTTTTTCTTCCGGGGTTCTCGGGGACCCTGTTCCTTTTCAACCTGGGTACCCGGGGACCCAGGTCTTAATTTCGGCCTAAGTGCTAGGGGACCTAGGGCCCAATACTCCGCCTGAATTTTTGAATGACCCCAGGGCACGTGAATATCACTCGCTCAAAGTTCTTTTTCAGCCTATGTTCTTGGGGACCCAGGGCCTTTTCGGCTTGGGTACTCGGGGACCCATGTCCCAATTTCGGTCTAGGTGGGCGGGGAACTAGGGCCAAATACCTAGGCCGAATTTTCCAACGACCCCATGGCGCGTGAATATAATGCGCCAAGAGTTATTTTTCAGCCTGGTTCTCGGAGACCCTGTTCCTTTTCAGCCTGGGTACCCGGGGACCCATGTCCTAATTTCGGCCCAGTGCTCGGGGACCAAGGGCCAAATACTTAGGCCGAATTTTTCAATGACACCAGGGCATGTGAATACCATGCGCCTAGAGGTCTTTTTTGACCTTTGTTCTCAGAGACCCAGGACCTTTTCAGCCTGGGTTCCTGAGGACTTAGGTCCCAGTTTCGGCCTGGGTGGCCAACGGCCAAGTGCCCAATACCCTGGCCGAATTTTCCTATGACCCCAGAGCGCGTGAATATCACCCGCCCAGAGGTCTTTTTCAGCCTGTGTTCTTGCAGACCCAGGGCCTTTTCGGCTTGGGTACTCGGGGACCTATGTCCCAATTGCGGTCTGGGTGGCCGGGGACCCAGGGCCCAATACCTAGGCTGAATTTTCCAATGACCTCATGGCGTGTGAATATCACGCGCCCAGAGGACTTTTTCTTGCGGGGTTATCGGGGACCTGTTCCTTTTCAGCCTGGGTACCAGGGGACCCAGGCCTTTATTTCGGCCTAAGTGCTAGGGGACCTAGTCCCCAATACTCTGCCCAAATTTTTGAACAACCCCAGGGCACGTGAATATCACTCGCCCAGAGGTCTTTTTCAGCCTATGTTCTTGGGGACCCAGGGCCTTTTCGGCCTGGTACTCAGGGACCCATGTCCCAATTTTGGTCTAGGTGGGAGGGGAACTAGGGCCCTAATACCTAGGCCGAATTTTCCAACGACCCCATGGCGCGTGAATATAATGCGCCAAGAGTTCTTTTTCAGCCTGGTTCTCGGGGACCCTGTTCCTTTTCAGCCTGGGTACTCGGGGACCCATGTCTTAATTTCGGCCAAGTGCTCGGGGACCAAGGGCCAAATACTCAGGCCGAATTTTTCAATGACACTAGGGCACGTGAATATCATGCGCCCAGAGGCCTTTTTCAGCCTTGCTTCTCATAGCCCAAGACCTTTTCTGCCTGGGTTCTTGAGGACTCAGGTCCCAGTTTCGGCCTGGGTGGCCAAGGGCCAAGTGCCCAATACCCTGGCTGAATTTTTCAACGACCCCAGAGTGCGTGAATATCACGCGCCCAGAGGTCTTTTTCAGCCTGTGTTCTTGCAGACCCGGGGCCTTTTCTCTCTGGGTACTCGGGGACCCATGTCCCAATTGCGGTCTGAGTGGCTGGGGACCCAGGGCCCAATACCTAGGCCGAATTTTCCGACGACCCCATGGTGTGTGAATATCGCGCGCCCAGTGGTCTTTTTCTTCCAGGGTTCTCACACGCCCAGAAGTCTTTTTCTTCCGGGGTTCTTGGGGACCTGTTTCTTTTCAGCCTAGGTACCAGGCGACCCAGGCCTTTATTTCGACCTAAGTGCTAGGGGACCTAGGGCCCAATACTCCACCCGAATTTTTAAACGACCCTAGGGCACGTGAATATCGCTCGCCCAAAGGTCTTTTTCAGCCTGTGTTCTTGGCGACCCAGGGCCTTTTCGGCCTGGGTACTCGGGGACCCATGTTCCAATTTTGGTCTTGGTGGGCAGGGACCTAAGGCCCAATACCTAGGTCGAATTTTCCAATGACCCCATGGCGTGTGAATATCACGCGCCCACAAGACTTTTTCAGCTTGGTTCTCGGGGACCCTGTTCCTTTCCAGCCTGGGTACTCGGGGACCCATGTCCTAATTTTGGCTAAGTGCTTGGGGACCAAGGGCCCAATACTCATACCGAATTTTTCAATGAGACCAAGGCACGTGAATATCTTGCGCCCAGAGGTCTTTTTCGGCCTTTGTTCTCGGGGACCCAGGACCTTTTCAGCTTGGGTTCCCAAGGACTCAGGTCCCAGTTTCGACCTAGGTGGCCAAGGGCCAAGTGCCCTATACCCTGGCCGAATTTTCCAACGATCGCAGAGCGCGTGAATATCACGCGCCCAGAGGTCCTTTTCGGTTTGTGTTGTTGAGGACCCAAGGCCTTTTCGGCCTGGGTACTCGGGGTACCCAAATCCAAATTTCGATCTAGGCGAGCGGGGAACCAGGGCCCAATAACTAGGCTGAATTTTTCAAAGACCCCATTCCGCGTGAATATCTCACGCCCAGAGGAATTTTTCAGCCTGGATCTCAAGGACCTTGTTCCTTTTCAGCCTGGGTAACCGGGGATCCATGTCCTAATTTCGGCCAAGTGCTCGGGGACCAAGGGCCTAATACAAAGGCCCACGCGTACCCAGGGCCCAATACCTAGGTGGCCAGGGACCAGGTGGCCAAATCTCAGACCAAATTTTCCAATGACCCCAGAGCGCGTCAATATCGCATACCCAGAGGTCTTTTTCAACCTATGTTCTTGGGGACCCAGGGCCTTTTCGGCCTGGGTACTTGGGTACCCATGTCCCAATTTCGGTCTGGGTGCCCCGAGACCCAAGGCCCAATACCTAGGCCGAATTTTCCAACGAGCCCATAGCGCATGAATATAACGCACCCAGAGGTCTTTTTCGGCCTGGGTTCTCAAGGACCCTGTTCCTTTTCAGCCTGGCTACCCGGGAACCTATTTCTTAATTTCGGCCAAGTGCTCGGGGACCCAGGGCCCAATACTGAGGCCGAATTTTCATACGACCCCAGAGCGCGTGACTATCATGCACCCAGAGGTCCTTTTCGGCCTTGGCTCTCGGGGACCAAGGGCCTTCACTGCTTGGGTTCCCGAGGACTCAGGTTCTAATTTAGGTCTGGGTGGCCAGGGACCATGGGCCCAATACTCAGGCTGAATTTTCCAATGACCTTAGAGCGCATGAACATCATGCGTCCAAAGGTCTTTTTGGGCTTGTGTTCTTGAGGACCCCGAGCACCCAGGCCGAAATTAGGACCTGGGTCCCCGAGAACCCGGGCCAAAAAAGACATCTAGGTGCAGGGTATTCACGCGCCCTAAGGTCGTTGGAAAATTTGACGTGAGTATTGGGCCCTGGGTCCCTGGGTACCCACGCTGAAAAGGCCCTAGTTAGCCAAGACCCCATGCCAAAAAAACCTCTGGGCGCATGATATTCACACACCCTGGGTTCATTGGAAAATTCGGCCTTGGTATTGGGCGCTAGGACCCCGGGCACCCAGGCCAAAATTGGGGTCTAGGTCCCCGAGAAGTCGGGCCAAAAAAGACCTCTGGGCGTATGATATTCTCGCGCCCTGGCTTCGTAGGAAAATTCGGCCTGGGTCTTGGGCGCTCGGACCCGGCGAATCCTGGCCGAAAAAGACCTCTCGGCGTGTGATATTCATGCGCCGTGGGGTCGTTGGAAAATTTGCCCTGGGTGTTGGCCCCTGGGCCCCCAGGCACCCAGCCCGAAATTGGGTCCTGGGTCCCTCGGAACTCACGGAAAAAAGGACCTGGGTCCGCAAAACCAGGCTGAAAAAGTCCTTTGCATGCGTGGTATTCACGCGCCCTGGGTTCGTTAGAAAATTCGGCCTGAGTATTGGGCCTTGGGTCCCCGGGCACTTAGGCTGAAATTAGGACCTGGTCCCCGAGTACCGATGGTAAAAATGCCCTAGGTCCCCAAGAACCCAGGCCAAAAAAGGCCCTGGGTCCCCGAGAACACAGGCTGAAAAGACCTCAGGGCGAGTGATAGTCACGTGCCCTGGGGTCATTCGAAAATTCGGGCGGAGTATTGGGCCCTAGGTCTCCTAGCACTTAGGCCGAAATTAGGACCTGGGTCCCTGGGTACTCAGGTTGAAAAGGAACAAGGTCCCCAAGAACCCAGGCCGAAAAAGACCTCTAGGCGGGTGATATTTACAGGCCATGAGGTCATTGGAAAATTCAGCCAAGGTATTGGGCACTAGGTTCCCGGGCGCCCACGTCGGAATTGGGACACGGGTCCCTAAGTACCCAGGCTGAAAAGGCCCTGGGTCCCCAAGAACACAGGCTGAAAAATACCTATGGGTGCATGATATTCACGCGCTCCGATGTCGTTGGAAAATTTGGCCAGGGTATTGGGCCCTTGGTCCTCGAGCACTTGGCCGAAATTAGGACAAGGGTCTCTGGGTACCCAGGCTGAAAAGGAACAGGGTCCCTAAGAACCAGGCTGAAAAAGTACTCTGGGCGCATGATATTCACGCGCCATGGGGTCTTTGGAACATTCGGCCTGGGTGTTGGGCCCTGGGTCCCCGCGACCCAGACCAAAATTAGGACATGGGTCTCCGAGTACCTAGGCGGAAAAGGCCCTGGGTCCCCAAGAAGACAGGCAGAAAAAGACCTTTGGGCGAGTGATATTCATGTGCTCTGGAGTCATTTGAAAATTCGGGTGGAGTATTGGGCCCTAGGTCCCCTAGCACTTAGGTCGAAATTAGGACATGGGTCCCCGACCACCCAGGCTGAAAAGGAACAGGGTCCCCAAGAACCCTGCCCGAAAAAGACCTCTAGGCGTGTGATATTCACGCGCCATGAGGTCATTGGAAGATTCGGCCTAGGTATTGGGCCTTCGGTCCCTGGCCACACAGACCGAAATTGGGACATGGGCCCTCGAGTACCCAGGTCGAAAAGGCCCTAGGTCCCCAAGAATGCAGGCTGAAAAAGGCCTCTAGGCGAGTGATATTGACGTGCCCTAGGGTCATTCGAAAATTCGGGCGGAGTATTGGGCCCTAGCTTCCCTAGCACTTAGGTCGAAATTAGTATTTGGGTCCCTGGCTACCTCGGCTGAAAAGGAATAGGGTCCCCGAGAACCCCGCCTAAAAAAGACCTCTAGGTGCATGATATTCACGTGCTCTGGGCTCGTTGGAAAATTCGGCCTAAGTATCGGGCACTTGGTCCCTGGCCACCTAGGCCGAAATTAGAACCTAAGTCCACGGGAACCCAGGCAGAAAAGGTCCTGGGTGCCTGAGAACCAAGGCTAAAAAAGACCTTTGGGCACATGATATTCACGTGCCCTAGTATCGTTGAAAAATTCGGCCTGAGTATTGGGCCCTTAGACCCCGAGCACTTGGCCGAAATTAGGACATGGGTCCCCGAGTACACATGTTGAAAAGGAACAGGGTCCCCGAGAACCCGAGCATTGGGCCCTAGGTCTGTTGGAAAATTCGGCCTGAGCATTAGGCCCTAGGACCCCGGGCACCCAGGCCGAAAGTGGGAGCTGGGTCCCCGAGAACCCGGACCAAAAAAGACCTCTGGGCGTATGATATTCACGAGCCCTAGGGTCATTGGAAAATTTGGCCTGGGCATTGGGCCTGAGGACCTCGGGCACCCAGGCCGAAATGGGGACCTGGATCCCCGAGAACCCATGAAAAAAAGGCCATAGGTCCCCACTAAACCAGGCCTAAAAAGACCCCTAAGCGCGTGATATTCACGTGGATTGGGTTCGTTCGAAAATTAGACCTGGGCATTTGGCGCTAAGACCCCTGGCACCCAAGCCAAAATTGGGAGCTGGGTCCCCGAGAACCTAGGCCAAAAAAGAGCTTTGGGCGCCAGACATTCACGCTCCCTGGGGTCATTGGAAAATTTGGCCTGGGTATTGGGCCCTAGGCGCCCGGGCACTTAGGCTAAAATTAGGACCTGGGACCTCGGGTACCCCGGCCGAAATGGGGACCTGGATCCCAAAGAACCCATGCAATAAAGGCCCTGCGTCCCCAAGAACCCAAGCCAAAAAGATCTCTGGGTGCCTGATATTCATGTACCGTGGGGTCATTGGAAAATTCGGCCTGGCTATTGGGCCCTACGTCCCTAGGCACCCATGCTGAAATGGGGACCTGGATCCCTGACAATCCATGCAAGAAAGGCCCTCGGTCCCCAAGAACCCAAGTCAAAAAAGATCTCTGGGCACGTGATATTAACGCGTGTTGGGTTGGTTGGAAAATTCAGCCTGAGTATTGGGCCCTAGGACCTCGGGCACCCAGGCTGAATTGGGACCTGGGTCCCCAAGAACTCAGGCCAAAAAAGACCTCTGGGCGCATGGTATTCACGCAGCGTGGGTTTATTGGAAAATTTGGCCTGGTTATTGGGCCCTTGGTCCCCTGGCATCCAGGCCGAAATGGGGACTTGGATCCTCGGGAGCCCATGCAAAGAAGGACCTGGGTCCCCGAGAACCCAGGCCGAAAGGTCCTTTGGGCGCGTGATATTAACGCGCCCTGTGTTCGTTGGAAAATTTGGTCTGGGTATTAGGCCTGGGACCCCGGGCACCTAGGCCGAAATTGGTACCTGAGTCCCCGGGCACCCAGAGAAAAAAGGCACTGGGTCCCCGAGAACCCAGGGCAAAAAAGACCTCTGAGCGCATGTTGTTCACGCGGCATGGGGTCGTGGGAAAATTTGGGCTGCGTATTGGGCCCTAGGTCCCCGAACACTTCGCCGAAATTAGGACATGGGTCCACGGGTACCCAGGTTGAAGAGGAACAAGTACCCAGGCCGAAAAGGCTCTGGGTCGCCAAGAACACAGGTTGAAAAAGACCTATGGGTATGCGATATTCACGCGCTCTGGGGTCGTTGGAAAATTCGGCCTAGGTATAGGGCCCTGGGTCCCCGGCGGACCAAAATTGGGACATTGGTCCCCGAGTACCCAGGCGAAA
Organism: Xylocarpus granatum; assembly: GCA_019650275.1. NCBI lineage: Eukaryota > Viridiplantae > Streptophyta > Magnoliopsida > Sapindales > Meliaceae > Xylocarpus > Xylocarpus granatum. The sequence goes on along the minus strand of BNST01000427.1, from coordinate 33,995 downwards.
AAGGCCTTGGGTCCCCAAGAACACAGGCTGAAAAAGACCTCTAGGCGAGTGATATTCACGTGCCCTGGGGTCATTCAAAAATTCGGGCGGAGTATTAGGCCCTAGGTCCCCTAGCACTTATGCCGAAATTAGGACCTGGGTCTCCGGCTACCCAGGCTGAAAGGGAACAGGGTCTCCGAGAACCCCAGCCGAAAAAGACCTTTGGGCGCGTGATATTCACTCGCCATGGGGTTGTTGGAAAATTCGGCCTAGGTATTGGGCCCTGGGTCCCCGACCACACAGATAGAAATTGCGACATGGGTCCCCTAGTACCCAGGTGGAAAAGGCCCTGGGCCCCCAAGAACATAGGCAGAAAAAGACCCTGGGCGAGTGATATTCACGTGCCCTGGGGTCATTCGAAAATTCGGGAGGATTATTAGGTCGTATGTCCCCTAGCACTTAGGCCGAAATTAGGACTTGGGTCCCCGGGTACCCAGGCTGAAAAGGAACACGGTCGCCGAGAACCCTAGGCCGAAAAAGCCCTGGGTCCCCAAGAACACAGGCTGAAAAAGACCTCTGGGCGCATGATATTCACGTGCCATGGGGTCGTTGGAAAATTCGGCCTAGGAATTGGGCCCTGGGTCCCCGGCCACCCAGGCCGAAATTGGGAGCTGAGTCCTCGGGAACCCAGGCAGAAAAGGTCATGGGTCCCTGACAACCAAGGCTGAAAAAGACCTTTGGCGCATGATATTCACGTGTCTTGGTATCATTGAAAAATTGGTCTGAGTATTGGGCCCTTGGTCCTCGATCACTCGGCCGAAATTAGGACAAGGGTCCCCCGATACCCAGGCTGAAAAGGAACAGGGTCCCAGAGAACCAGGCTGAAAAAGTCCTCTGGGCGCGTAATATTCTCGCGCCGTGGGGTGGTTGGAAAATTCGGCCTAGGTGTTGGGCCCTGGGTCCCCAGCCACCCAGAGGACTTTTTTGGCCTGGGTTCTGGAGGACCCAGGGCCTTTTTTTCCATGTGTTCCCAGAGACCAAGGTCCAAATTTCAGCCTGGGTGTCCGAGGGCCCAAGGCTCAATACCTAGGCCGAATTTTCTAATGACCCCATGGCACATGTATATCACGCGCCCAGAAGACTTTTTTGGCCTGGGTTCTTGGGGACCCAAGGTCTTTTTAGCCTCGGTACCCGGGGAGCCAGGTCCTAATTTTGGCATAAGTGCTCGAGGACCCAAGGCCCAATACTCAGGCTGAATTTCCCAACGACCCCAAGGCGCATGAATACCACGTGCCCAGAGATTTTTTCGGCCTAGGTTCTCGGGGACTAAGGGCCTTTCAGCCCCATTACTCGGGGACCCAGGTCCTAGTTTTGGTCTAAGTGCCGGGGACCCAGGGCCCAATCCTCAGGACGAATTTTCCAATGACCCCAGGGCGCGAGAATATCACACGCCTAGAGGTTTTTCTTGGCCTGGGTTCTTAGCGACCCAGGGACTTTTTTCTCTAGGTACCCGGGGACCTAGGTCTCAATTTTGGCCTGGGTGCCCGGGGTCCCAGCGCCCAATACCCAGGCCGAATTTTCCAACAAACCCAGGGCGTGTGAATATCACACGCCTAGAGGTTTTTTTGGCCTGGGTTCTCGAGGACCAAGGGCCTTTTAACCGTGCCTACCCAGGGCCCAATACTCACGTCGAATTTTCCAACGACCCAAGGGCGTGTGACTATCACGGGCCTAGTTGTCTTTTTCAGCCTGGGTTCTCGGGGACCAAAGGACTTTTCAACCTCGGTACCCGGGGACCCAGGTCCTAATTTCGGCCTAAGTGACTGGGGACCCAAGGCCCAATACTGAGGCTAAATTTCCCACAACCCCAGGGCGCGTGAATATCATGCCCCCACAGATCTTTTTTGGCTTGGGTTCGCGGGGACCCAGGGCCTTTTCTGCCAGGGTTCTCGAGGACCTAGGTCCCAATTTCGGTTTGGGTGCACGGGGACCCAAGGCCCCAGGGTGCGAGAATATCATACGCCCAGAGGTCTTTTTTGGCTCGGGTTCTCATGGACCCAAGGCTTTTTCAGCCTGGGTACCTGGGACCCAGGTCCAAATTTCGTCCAAGGAGTCTAGGGCCCATGCCCCAATTTCGGTCTGTGTGGCCAGGGCCCAGGGCCCAATACCTAGGCCGAATTTTCCAACGACCCCATGGCGCTTGAATATCACGCGTCCAAAGGACTTTTTCAGCTTGGTTCTCGGCGACGCTGTTGCTTTTCAGCCTGTGTACCAGAGGACCCATGTCCTAATTTCGGCCAAGTGCTCGGGGACGAAGTGCCTAATACCCAGGCTGAATTTTTCAATGACACCAGGGCATGTGAATATTATGTGCCCAGAGGTGTTTTTTGGCCTTGGGTCTCGGGGTCCCAGTACCTTTTTTGCCTGGGTTCCCGGGGACTCAGGTCCCAGTTTCGACCTGGGTGGCGAAGGGCCAAGTGCCCAATACCCAGGCCGAATTTTCCTATGACCCCATGGCGCGTGAATATTACGTGCCGGAGGACTTTTTCAGCCTGGTTCTCGGGGACCCTGTTCCTTTTCAGCTTGGGTACCCGGGGACCCATGTCCGAATTTCGGCCAAGTGCTAGGGACCAAGGGCCCAATACCTATGCCAAATTTTTCAATGACACCAGGGCATGTGAATATCATGCGCCCAGAGGTCTTTTTCGGCCTTGGTTCACGGGGACCCAGGACCTTTTCTGCCTGGGTTCCCGAGGACTCAGGTTCCAGTTTCGGCTTGGGTGGCCAAGGGCCAAGTGCCCAATACCTTGGCCAAATTTTCCAACGACCCAAGAGCGCGCGAATATCACGCGCCCAGAAGTCTTTTTCAGCTTGTGTTCTTGGGGACCCAGGGCCTTTTCGACATGGCTACTCGTGGACCCATGTCCTAATTTTGGTCTGGGTGGGCGAGGAACCAGGGCTCAATACCTAGGCCGAATTTTCCAACGACCCCATGGCGCGTGAATATCACGCGCCCAGAGGACTTTTTCAGGATGGTTCTTGGGGACTCAGTTCCTTTTCAGCCTGGGTACCCATGGACCCATGTCCTAATTTCAGCCAAGTGCTCGGGGACTAGGGGCCCAATACTCAAGCCGAATTTTTGAATGACACCAGGGCACGTCAATATCTTGCGCCCAGAGGACTTTTTCGGCCTTGGTTCTCGGGGACCCAAGACCTTTTCCGCCTGGGTTCCCGAGGACTCAGGTCCCAGTTTCGGACTGGGTGGCCAAGGGCCAAGTGCCCAATACCCTGGCTGAATTTTCCAACGACCCTAGAGTGTGTGAATGTGACGCGCCCAAAGGTCTTTTTCAGACAATGTTCTTGTGGAGCCAGGGCCTTTTCGGCCTGGGTACTCGGGGACCCACGTCCCAATATCGGTCTAGGTGGGCGGGGAACCAGGGCCTAATACCTAGGCCGAATTTTCCAACGACCCCATGGCGCGTGAATATCACGCACCCAAAAGACTTTTTCAGCCTGGTTATCGGGGACCCTGTTCCTTTTCAGCTTGGGCACCCGGGGACCCATGTCCTAATTTCGGCCAAGTGCTAAGGGACCAAGGGCCCAATATCCATGCCGAATTTTTCAATGACACCAGTTCACGTGAATATCATGCGTCCAGAGGCCTGATATTCACATGCCCTAGGGTCATTCGAAAAGTCGGGCGGAGTATGGGGCCCTAGGTCCCCGAGCACTTAGGCCGAAATTAGGACCTGGGTCCTCGGGCACCGAGGCTGAAAAGGAACAGGGTCCCCGAGAACCCAGGCCGAAAAAGTCCTCTGGGCCGGTGATATTCACACGCCATGGGGTCGTTGGAAAATTCGGCCTAGGTATTCGGCCCTAGGTCCCCAGGCACCCAGACCGAAATTGGGACATGGGTCCCCGGGTACCCAGGATGAAAAGGAACAGGGTCCCCGAGAACACAAGTCGAAAAGTCCTCTGGGCGGTTGATATTCACACGACATGGGGTCGTTGGATAATTCGGCCTAGGTATTTGGCCCTAGGTCCCCTGGCACCCAAACAGAAATTAGGACATGAGTCCTCGAGTACCCAAGCCGAAAAGGCCCAGGGTCCCTAAGAACATAGGCTGAAAAAGACCTCTGGGCGCATGATATTCATGCGCGCTTAGGTCATCGGAAAATTCGGCCAGGGTATTGGGCACTTGGCCTTCGGCCACCCAGGCCGAAAAGGCACTAGGTCCCCGAGAACCCAGGCCAAAAAAGTCCTCTGGGCGCGTGATATTAACGCGCCCTGGGTTCGTTGGAAAATTCGGCCTGGGTATTGGGCCCTAGGACCTCTGGCACCCAGGCCGAAATTGGGACCTAGGTCCCCGAGAACCCAGGCCGAAAAAGACCTCTAGGCGCGTGATATTCACGCTCCGTGGGGTGATTGGACAATTCAACCCTGGTATTGGGCCCAAGGTGCCCGGGCACCCATGCCGAAATGGGGACCTGGATCCCTAGGAACCCATGCAAAAAAGGCCCGGGCACCCAGGCCGAAATTGGGACCTGGGTCACCGAGAACCCAGGCCGAAAAAGAACTGCAGGCGCGTGATATTCAAGCACCCTGGGTTCATTGGAAAATTCGGCCTGTGCATTGGGCCCTAGGGCCCCGGGCACCCAGGCCAAAATTGGGACCTAGGGTCCCCGAGTACCCAGGCCAAAAAAGACCTCTGGGCGAATGATATTCACGAACGCTGGGATCATTGGAAAATTCGGCCTGGTTATTGTGCGCTTGGTCCCCAGCACCCAGGCTGAAATGGGGACCTGGATCCCCGGGAGCCCATGCAAAGAAGCACCTGGGTCCCCAAGAACCCAGGCCGAAAAAGTCCTCCGGGCGTGTGATATTAATGTGCCCTAGGTTCATTGGAAAATTTGGCTTGGGTATTGGGCCTTAGGACCCAGGGCACTTAGGCCAAAATTAGGACCTGGGTCCCCGAGAACCTAGGCCGAAAAACACCTCTAGGTGTGACGCGCCGTGGGGTCATTGGAAAATTCAGCCTGGGTATTGGGCCCTAGGCGCCCGGGCACCCAGGTTGAAATGGGAACCTGGATCCCCAGGAACCCATGCAAAAAAGGCCCTGGGTCCCTAAGAACAAAGACCGAAAAAGAACTCTAGGCGCTTGATATTCACGCGGCCTGGGTCATTGGAAAATTCGGCCTGGGTATTGGGCCCAAGGGCCCCTGGAACCCAGGCCAAAATTGGAACCTAGTTTCCTGAGAACCCGGGTCGAAAAAGTCCTCTGGGCACGTGATATTTACACGCCCTGGGTTCGTTGGAAAATTTGGCCTGGGTATTGGGCCCTGGGACCCTAGGCACCCAGGCCGAAATTGGGACCTGAGTCCCCGGGAACCCAGCCAGAAAAGGCCCTGGGTCCTTGAGAACCCAGGCAAAAAAAGACCTCTGGGCGAATGTTATTCACGCGCCATGTGGTCATGGAAAAATTCTGCCTGGGTATTTTGGCTTCGGTCCCGGGGCACTTAGGACAAAATTAGGACCTAGGGCCCAATACTTTGCCTGAATTTTTGAATGACCCTAGGGCACGTGAATATCAAGCGCCTAGAGATCTTTTTCAGCCTGTGTTCTAGGGGGCCCAGGGCCTAATACCTAGGCCAAATTTTCCAACGACCCCATGGCGCGTGAATATCACGCGCCCAGAGGATTTTTCAACCTGGTTCTCGGGGACCCTGTTCCTTTTCAGCCTGTGTACTCAGGGACCCATGTCCTAATTTCGGCCAAGTGCTCGAGGACCAAGGGCCCAATACTCAGGCCAAATTTTTCAATGATACCAAGGCACGTGAATATCATGCCTCAGAGGCCTTTTTTGGCCTTGGTTCACAGGGACCCAGGACCTTTTCTGCTTGGGTTCCTAAGGACTCAGCTCTTAATTTCGACCTGGGTGGCCAGGGGCCAAGTGCCCAATACCCTAGCCAAATTTCCCAACGACCCCGTAGCACGTGAATATCATGCACCCAGTGGTCTTTTTCCACCTGTGTTCTTGGGGACCCAGGGCTTTTTCGGCCTGGGTACTCAGGGGACCCATGTCCCAATTCCGGCCTGGGTGCCCGGGGACCTAGTGCCCAATACCTTGGTCGAATTTTCCAAGGACCCCATGGCGTGCGAATATCACCCGCCCAGAGGTCTTTCTCGGCCTGGGTTCTCGGGGACCCTGTTCCATTTCAGCCTGGGTACCCGGGGGCCCAGGTCCTAATTTTGGCCTAAGTACTAGAGGACCTAGGGCCCAATACTCCGCCAGAATTTTTGAATGACCCCAGGGTGCGTGAATACCACGTGCCCAGAGGAATTTTTCCACCTGGTTCTCCGGGACCCTGTTCCTTTTTAGCTTGGGTACTCGGGGACCCTTGTCTTAATGTCGGCCCACTGCTCGGAGACCAAGGGCCCAATACTCAGGCCGAATTTTTCAATGATACCAGGGCACGTGAATATCATGCGCCAGAGGGCTTTTTTGGCCTTCCTTCACAGGGACCCAGGACCTTTTCTGCCTAGGTTCCTGAGGACTCAGCTCCCAGTTTCGGCCTGGGTGGCCAAGGGCCAAGTGCCCAATACCCTGGCCGAATTTTCCAACGGCCCCGGAGCGCGTGAATATCATGTGCCCAGAGGTCTTTCTCAGCCTGTGTTCTTGGGGACCCAGGGCATTTTCGCCCTGGGTACTCGGGGACCCATGTCTCAATTCCGGCCTAGGTGGCCGGGCACCTAGTGCCCAATACCTTGGGCGAATTTTCCAATGACCCCATGCCGTGTGAATATCACCCGCCCAGAGGTCTTTTCGGCCTGGGTTCTCGGGGACCCTATTCCTTTTCAGCCTGGGTACCCGGGGACCCTTGTCCTAATTTCGGCCTAAGTTCTTGGAGACCTAGGGCCTAATACTCCGCCCGAATTTTTGAATGACCCCAGGGCACGTGAATATCACTCGCCCAGAGGTCTTTTTTAGGCTGTGTTCTTGGGGACCCAGGGTGATATGCCTCAAAGGATCTTCAATGGTGAATCAAGATCTAATGGGTATATTTTTTTAGGGTTTTTGTGGATGAAAAGAGGTGCTAGGAATATGGTATAGTTGTTGGGTGGATGAAAATTCGTAATTGGAGTAAGTTACTAGGTCTATAGGGGTGTTTTAAGAAAGCTAAAGGGTTATGTATGAATTTTGAAGTGGGAATGTGATAGGGATAGCCTATGAAAAGTTTAATATGAGAAAACTAGTTAATCGAGTTTGATAAGATCATATCGCCATAAACAAGATTACTAGGTTGATTCGCCACACTCTAAAATAGAAAGAAGGAAGAGTGATAAGAATCGATAGATAATTCTCCACTAAACAAAGAATTTGTCTAGATAAGAATTTGAATGCAATGAAGCAAAATTCCGCTTATTCCTCCAAAACTGTTTAATTACAAGCAATAATGCCGTATTTATAGTAATGACAGCCTTTCTATGTCTAACTTATACTAAAATACCTAATTCACCTATGATAAGGATTCTGAAGTAAATAAGGACTACTAAGTCATCTAGAATTCTATGAGGATAAGCCTAATATATCGAGTTCTTAATCCTACTTAAGATCTTACTTGTAAAACCCTACTTGATCTTAAACTCCTTGCCTAGTGACATTTTCTGCTGCTGCTAGAATTCTCCTTATCATGGATATCCTTTGTTAATGAGGATTAATCTTTCTTGGATGGCAGTAACTTCATTTCCATGATTGAGCACATCATCCTCCCCTTGTTGAATTGGATTTGCCCTCAAATCCTTCTCCTCAGTGTCTTTGAAATCATCTTCTAAGTAAGGAGAAAGGTCCCTGACATTGAAAGTAGAAATATTATAATCTCCTGGCAATTCAATCTTATAAGCATTATCATTCACCTTGTCAACAACTCTAAAAGGACCATCAGCCCTTGGCATTAGTTTTGATTTTCTTTGTGTTGGAAATCCTTTCCTTGCGCAGGTGAATCCAAACTAAATCTCCTGGTGCAAATTGAATTCTTGTTCTCCTTTTATTTGCTAATCGTAAGTATTTTTCATTTTTCTTTTCAATTTGTTTCTTCACACTCTCATGTAGAGATTTAACAAACTCAGCCTTTTTGTTTCCATCAAAGCAAATTCTTTCTTCAATAGGCAGTGGCAACAAATCAAGAGGAGTTATAGGATTGAATCCATAAACTATCTCAAATGGAGAACACTTCGTTCCACTGTGCGCGCTTCACTTCAGTTTGTCCATCGGTTTGAGGATGACATGTTGTGCTAAAGAGTAGTTTTGTTCCAAGTCTTTTCCATAAAATCTTCCAAAAGTAACTTAAGAATTTGACATCACGGTCTGAAACAATACTTTTGGGAATCCCATGTAATTGAACAATCTCTTTGAAAAATAAATCAGCAATATGTTGAGCATATTTGTCTTGTGGCACGGAATAAAATGAGACATCTTGGAAAACCGATCAACAACGACCATAACTGAATCCTTCCCCCTCTGCGTTCTAGGCAAACCAAGAATAAAATCCATGCTTAAATCTTCCCACGGTTGGTCTGGTACAGGCAATGGCATGTATAACCCTTGTGACATCTCCTTACTCTTAGCTTTCTTACATATCACACATCTTTCTATGACTCTTTTAATATCTTTGATCATGGTTGGCCAATAAAAGTGTTCCTTGAGTGCTTCTAATGTCTTCTTTTCTCCAAAATGACCAGCTAAACCTCCACCATGAGTTTCCCTCACTAAGTGCTCACGAATTGAACAATTTGGGATGCATAATCTACCTTGCTTGAACAGATAGTCATCATGTCGATAAAATCCTTGCATGGCTCCTTTCTTGCACTCCTCATATATTGATGCAAACTTTGGGTCATTTTTATACTGATCTACAAGCATCTTAAAACCCATTAGTTTAACATTTAACATGGAAATTAACGAGTACCTCCGAGATAGTGCATCAGCCACAATGTTCACATTTCCTTTCTTGTACTTGATCACGTAAGGAAAAGACTCTAAGAATTCCACCCATTTTGCATGCCTTCTATTCAGCTTGCTTTGCCCTTTTAAATGCGTAATCTTGTTGATTGCCCTACTATCCACACACATCCGCATGGTTCCATCCTTCTTCGGCACCAACAAAGCCGGTACGGAACAAGGACTCATAGATTCCCTAACATATCCTTTATCAATCAGCTCAGAAACTTGTTTTTGCAACTCTTTAGTCTCTTCTGGATTGCTTCTATAGGCTGGTCGATTTGGTAGAGTTGCCCCTGGTATGAGATCTATTTGGTGCTCAATTCCTCTATTTGGTGGTAACCCTTTCGGTATGTCTTCTGGAAATACATCAGCAAATTCCTTTAAAATTGCTTTCACTTGAGTCGGCAGAGTAACATCTCTATTTTGAGTTGCTTCTTTGACTACCAGAATAAAGATTGACTCTTTATCAAACAAAGCTTGCTTTACTACTCCTTTGTTGACAAACAAACTTTCTTTCTTTTTCTTCTCAAATTCAATTTTATCCTTCTGAATCTATTGTGGATTAAGAGGCGCTAACACAATCTTTCTGCCATCCTTAACAAAGGAATATGTATTCTTATAACCATCATGAAAAGCTCTCCTATCATACTGCCAAGGTCTTCCCAGTAAAAGATGACTTGCATCCATAGGGACGACATCACACAACACTTCATCTTTGTATCTACCAATTGAAAAAGGCACCAAAACTTGCTGAGTAACCTTCACATCACCATTATTATTTAGCCACTGTAATCTATAAGGTTGTGGATGTTTTAGAGTAGTTAAATTTAGTTTTTCTATTAAGGTAGTGGAAGCCACATTTGTACAACTACCTCCATCAATTATAACTCCACACACCTTATTCTGAATTGCACACCTTGTATGGAAGATATTCTCACGCTGCTCATCTTCCGTTTTTGCTTGTGTAGTCATGGTGCGGCGAACTACAAGCATTTCTCCAATTTCAGCATGTTCTTCTTCTTCCTCGCCGTCTTCCACTCCCTTTTCTTCTGTAACCTCGTCTTCACTCTCTAATTCTCCTTGGGAGTCCGTAAGCACCATTACTCTCCTATTTGGACATTCAGAAGCGATATGCCCATGTCCAAGGCATTTAAAGCATTTAATGTCTCGGCTCCGTTTTAGAGGAATGGTTTCTGCCACCTTCTCTTTTCCTTTATCAATAGCTACTACCGACTTGCTAGGACCACTTTTTTCTACTGACTTTGCTATCTTCTTTGAAAGGGAAGTCGAATAAGTAGATGATGAATTAATATTTTTGGTAGAACCTGATCTATACACTCCCCTCATTAGTTGTCTCTCCACCTTGATAGCAAGTTTAATCACATCTTGCAAAGAAACATATGGTTGCAATTCTGCCCTACTTGCAATTTCATACTTTAACCCGCCAAGGAACCTTGCAATCGTTAGTTCTTCTGGTTCTTGCAAGTTACATCTCATCATAAGCATCTCATACTCTTTGACATAATCTTCCACACACATGCCCCCTTGCCTTAAACTTTGAAGCTTAAAGTACAGTTCTTGTTTGTAATATTCTGGCAAAAATCTTCTCTCCATTAATCTCTTCATGACTCTCCAACTTGTCACCTCACCTAAACCTTCTCTTCTTCGCCTAGTTTTCTCGTTTTCCCACCATAAATTGGCATAATCATTGAATTCAAGAGCTGCCAACTTGCACTTCCTTGGTTCAGAATAATCATAGTACTCAAATACTTTCTCTACTTTTTGCACCCATTCTAAGTACTCCTCGGGTGAACTTGTTCCTCGAAATGCCGGAATCTTTAGCTTAACATCAATTCCATTATCCCTTATATTTCTTCTCTGCCATCGTCTCTCCCCAGCTTCATCATCTATTTCTGGCTCATCAAGCTCATCCTCTTCATAATACTCAGGCCCTCTAGTTGCTCGCTGCCCTTGTCGTTCATGTCTTCTGGGTTGTGGCTGAATGGTATTCCTTTCTACGGCTTGAATTAAACGGTCAATTTGCTCCCTCATCTCTGCTTGCTGGTGTTCAAGTGCTAGGATCTTAGCTTGATCCAAACTCAATCCTCTTGGAACATGAGGAGTTTCTTCTTCTCCAGACATAATTCTTCCTGAAATTTTCAAGTGAATGAATTTCTTGATTCAAAGAGGCTCTGATACCAAACTGATATGCCTCAAGGATCTTCAATGGTGAATCAAGATCTAATGGGTATATTTTTTTAGGGTTTTTGTGGATGGAAAAGAGGTGTTGGGATATAGTATAGTTGTTGGGTGGATGAAAATTCGTAATTGGAGTAAGTTACTAGGTCTGTAGGGGTGTTTTAAGAAAGCTAAAGGGTTATGTACGAATTTTGAAGTGGGAATGTGATAGGGATAGCCTATGAAAAGTTTAATAAGAGAAAACTAGTTAATCGAGTTTGATAAGATCATATCGCCACAAACAAGATTACTAGGTTGATTCGCCACACTCTAAGATAGAAAGAAGGAAGAGTGATAAGAATCGATAGATAATTCGCCACTAAACAAAGAATTTGTTTAGATAAGAATTTGGATGCAATGAAGCAAAATTCCGCTTATTCCTCCAAAACTGTTTAATTACAAGCAATAATGCCGTATTTATAGTAATGACAGCCTTTCTATGTCTAACTTATACTAAAATACCTAATTCACCTATGATAAGGATTCTGAAGTAAATAAGGACTACTAAGTCATCTAGAATTCTATGAGGATAAGCCTAATATATCGAGTTCTTAATCCTACTTAAAATCTTACTTGTAAAACCCTACTTGATCTTAAACTCCTTGCCTAGTGATATTTTCTGCTGCTGCTAGAATTCTCTTTGTCATGGATATCCTTTGTTAATGAGGATTAATCTTTCTTGGATGGCAGTAACTTCATTTCCATGATTGAGCACATCACAGGGCCTTTTCGGCCAGGGTACTCGGGGACCCATGTTCCACTTTCGGTCTGTGTGGCCGGGGACCCAAGGGCCCAATACCTAGACCGAATTTTCCAACAACCCCATGGCGCGTGAATATCACGCGCCCAGAGATCTTTTTCGGCCGGGGTTCTAGGGGACCCTGTTCCTTTTTAGCCTGGGTACCCGGGGACCCAGGTCTTAATTTCGGCCTAAGTGCTAAAGGACCTAGGGCCCAATACTCCGCCCGAATTTTCAAATGACCCTAGGGCACGTGAATATTACTCGCCCAGAGGTCTTTTTCAGCTTGTGTTCTTGGGCACCCACGGCCTTTTCCGCCTGGGTACTCGAGGACCAATGTCCCAATTTTAGTCTGGGTGGCCGGGGACCTAGGGCCCAATACCTAGGCCGAACTTTCCAAGGACCCCATATCACGCGCCCAAAGGACTTTTTCAGCCTGGTTCTCGGCGACCCTATTCCTTTTTAACCTGGGTACCTAGCTACCCAAGTCCTAATTTGGGCCTAAGTGCCCGGGGAACCAGGGCCTAATACCTAGGCCGAATTTTCCAACGACCCCATGGCGCATGAATATGATGTGCCCAGAGGTCTTTTTCAGCCTGGGTTCTTGGGGACTAAGGGCCTTTTCAGCCTCGGTACTCGGGGACCCAGGTCCTAGTTTCGGCCTCAGTGCCCGGGGACCCAGGGCGCGAGAATATCATACGCCCAGAGGTCTTTTCTGGTCCGGGTGCCCGGGGTCCCAATTTCGGCCTGGGTGCCCGGGGTCCCAGCGCCCAATACCAAGGCCTAATTTTCCAATGAACCCAGGGCGTGTGAATATCACGCGCCAAGAGGTTTTTTCGGCCTGGGTTCTTGGCTAACTAAGGCGTTTTCAGCGTGGGTACCCAGGGAGCCAGGGCCCAATACTCACGTCGAATTTTCCAACGACCCTAGGGCGCATGAATACCATGCTCCCAGATGTCTTTTTTGGCTCGGGTTGTCGGGGACCAGCGCCATTTCTGCCTGGATTCTTGAAGACCCAGGTCCCAATTTCGGCCTGGGTTGCTCGGGGCCCAGGGCTCAATAGCCAGGTCCAATTTTTGAACGAACCCAAGGTGCGTGAATACCACGCACCCAAAGGTCTTTTTCAGCCTGGGTTCTTGGGGACCCAGGTCCTTTTTTTCGTGGGTTCTGAGGCACCTAGTACCCAATTTCGGCCTGGGTGCCCGGGGGCCCAGGGGCCAATACCCAGGCCGAATTTTCCGACGACCCCACGGCGCATGAATATCACACGCCCAGAGGTTTTTTTTCAGCCTGGGTTCACGGGGTCCCATCGCTCAATACTCAGCCAAATTTTCCAACGAACCCAGGGCGCGAGAATATCATATGCCCAGAGGTCTTTTTTGGCCTGGGTTCTCGGGGACCTAGGGCCTTTTTTCTCTGGGTTCGTGGGGACCTAGGTCCCAATTTCGGCCTGGGTGCCCGGGGCCCCAGCGCCCAATACCAAGGCTGAATTTTCCAATGAACGCAAGGTACGAGAATATCATATGCCTAGAAGTCTTTTTTGGCCCGGGTTCTCAAGGACCCAAGGCCTTTTCAGCATGGGTACCCGGGGACCCAGGTCCAAATTTCATCCTAAGAGCGCAAGGACCTAGGGCCTAATACTCAGTCCGAACTTTCCAACGATCCCAGGACGCGTGAATATCAGGCACTCAGAGGTCTTTTTCAGCCTGGGTTGCCAGGGACCCATGGCCTTTTTTGCTTGAGTACTCGGGGACCAGGTCCTAATTTTGGCCTAAGTGCCCGGGGACTTAGGGCCCAATACGAAAGCTGAATTTTCCAACAAACCCAGGTTCTCGGGGACCCAGGGCCTTTTTTCTCTGGGTTCCCGGGGACCTAGGTCCCAATTTTGGCCTAGGTGCCCGGGGTCTTAGCGTCCAATACCCAGACCGAATTTTCAAATGAACTTAGGGCCCGTGAGGTTTTTTTCGGCCTGGGTTCTTGGCTGCCTAGGGCCTTTTCAGCGTGGGTACTCGAGGACCCAGGGCCCAATACTCACGTCAAATTTTCCAACGACCCCAGGGCACGTGAATATAATGCGCCCATATGTGTTTTTTGGCCCAGGTTCTCGGGGACCTCGGGCCATTTCTGCCTAGGTTCCCGGGGACCTAGGTCCTAATTTCGACTTGGGTGCCCGAGTCCCAAGGCCCAACACCTAGGCCGAATTTTCAAATGAACCCACGGCGTGTGAATATGACGCACCGAGAGGTCTTTTCGGCCTGGGTTCTTGGGGGCCCAGGGCTTTTTTTCCATGGGTTCCCAGAGACCCAGGTCTTAAGTTCAATCGAGGTGCCCGGGGGCCCAGGGCCTAATACCCAGGCCAAATTTTCCAACGACCCCACAGCGCGTGAATATCAAGCGTCCAGATGTCTTTTTCGGCCTGGGTTCTTAGGGACCACGGCCTTTTCAGCCTCGGTACAAAGCAAGCCATGTCTTAATTTCGGGTTAAGTGCCTAGGGACCCAAGGCCCGATACTCAGGCCGAATATTCCAACGATCCCAGCGTGGGTGAATATCAGGTGCCCAGAGATCTTTTTCAGCCTAGGTTCTCGGGGACCCATGGCCTTTTATGCCTGGTTACTCATGGACCCATGTCCTAATTTCAGCCAAGTGCTCGGGGACCAAGGGCCCAATACTCAGGCCGAATTTTTCAATGATAACAGGGCACATGAATATCATGCACCCAGAGGCCTTTTTCGGCCTTGGTTCTCGGGCACCCAGGACCTTTTCTGCCTGGGTTCCCGTGGACTCAGGTTCTAATTTCGGCCGAATTTTCCAACGACCCCAGAGCGCGTGAATATCACGCGCCCAGAAGTCTTTTTCAGCTTGTGTTCATGGGGACCCAGGGCCTTTTCAGCCTGGGTACTCGGGGGCCCATGCCCCAATTTCGGTGTGTGTGGCCGGGGACCCAGGGCCCAATACCTAGGCTGAATTTTCCAACGACCCCATGCTGCGTGAATATCACGCGCCCAGAGGTCTTTTTTGACCCAGGTTCTCGGGGACCCAGTTCCTTTTCACCCTGGGTACCCGGGGACCCAGGTCCTAATTTCGGCCTAAGTGCTAGGGGGACCTAGGGCCCAATACTCCGCCCGAATTTTCAAATTACCCCTGGGCACGTGAATATCACTCGCCCAGAGATCTTTTTCAGCCTGTGTTCTTAGGGACCCAGGGCCTTTCCGGCTGGGTACTCGGGGACCCATGCCCCAAATTTTAGTCTACGTGGCCGGGGACCCAGGGCCCAATACCTAGGCCGAATTTTCCAAACGACCCCATGGCACCTGAATATCAAGCGCCCAGAAGACTTTTTCAGCTTGGTTCTCAAGGACCCTGTTCCTTTTCAGCCTAGGTACCCGGGGGGCCCATGTCCTAATTTCAGCCAAGTGCTCAGGGACCAAGGGCCCAATACTCAGGCCGAATTTTTCAATGATACCAGCGCACGTGAATATCATGCTCCAGAGGTCTTTTTCAGCCTTGGTTCTCAGGGACCCAGGACCTTTTTCGCCCTGTGTTCCCGAGGACTCAGGTCCCAGTTTCAGTCTGGGTGGCCAGGGGCCAAGAGCCCAATACCCTGGCCGAATTTTCCGACGACCCAAGAGCGAGTGAATATCATGCGCCCAGAGGTCTTTTTCAGCCTGTGTTCATGGGGACCCAGGGCCTTTACGGCCTGGGTACTCGGGGACCCATGTCCCAATTCCAGCTTGGGTGCTTGGGGACCGAGGGGCCAATACCTTGGCCGAATTTTCCAACGACCCCATGGCGTGCGAATATCACCAGCACAGAGGTCTTTTTTGGCCTGGGTTCTCGGCGACCCTGTTCCTGGCGTGCGAATATCATGCGTCCAGAGGCCTTTTGCCCTGAGTTACTGGAGACCCAGGGCCCAATACCCAGGCCAAATTTTCCAATGAATCTATGGTGCTTGAATAACATGCGCCCGGAGGTATTTTTTGGCCTGGGTTCTCGGGGACCCAGAGCCTTTTCTGGCCGGGTTCCTGGGGACTCAGGTCCCCATTTTGGCCTGGGTGCCTGAGGTCCCAGAGCCCAATACCCCAGCCGAATTTTCCCACAAACCCATGGCGCGTGAATAACATGCGACCCAGAGGTCTTTTTTGGCCTGGTTTCGCGGGGGACCCAAGGCCTTTTTTGGCTAAGTTCCCGGGGACTCAGGTCCCAATTTCAGCCTGGGTGCTCGGGGTCCCAGGGCCTAATGCCCGGGCCTAATTTTCCAACGAACGCAGAGCATGTGAATAGCACTTGCCCAAAGGTCTTTTTTGGCCTGCGTTCTTGGTGAACCAGGGCCCTTTTTTCACGGGTTCCCGATGATCATGGTCCCAATTTCGTCCTGGGTTCCCAATGATCACGGTCCGACTTTCGTCCTAGGTCCTAATTTCGTCCTGGGTGCCTGGGGTCCTAGGGCCCAATACCCAGGCCGAATTTTCCAACGAACCTAGGGCATGAGAATATCACGCGCCAAGAGTTTTTTTTCGACCTGGGTTCTTGGGGACCCAGGGCCTTTTTTGCATGGGTTCCCGATGATCATGGTCCTTGCTTCGGCCTGGGTGCCTGGGGACCTAGGGCCCAATAGCTAGGCCGAATTTTCTAAGGACCCTAGGGCGTGTGAATATCATGCGCCCAGAGGTCTTTCTTGGCCAGGGTTCCCGGGGACACAGGACCCAATTTCGTGCTGGGTGCCCGGGGTCCTAGGTCCCAATACTTAGGCTGAATTTTCAAACGAACCTAGGGCGCGTGTATATCACGAGCTCAGAGGCCTTTTTCGGTCTGATTTCTTGGGGACCCAGGGCCTTCATTGCTTGGGTTCCCGGGGATCCAGGTCCTAATTTCTGCCTGGGCGCCTGGTGACCAAGGCCCAATACCCATGCCAAATTTTGCAATGACCCCACGGCGCGTGAGTACGACGCGCCCAGAGGGCTTTTTCGGCCTGGGTTCTTGGGGACCCAGGCCCTTTGCAGCCTGGATAACCAGAGACCCAAGTCCTAATTTTGGCCAAAGTGCCCGGGGACCTAAGTCTTAATACGCAGGCCAAATTTTCCCACAACCCCATGGCGCATGAATAACATGCGGCAAGAGGTCTTTTTTGGCCCTGGGATCTCGGGGACCAAGGGCCTTTTCTGACTGGGTGCTTGGGGACTCAGTCCCCATTTCGGCCTGGGAGCCTAGGGTCCCAGGCCCCAAAACCCAGGCCGAATTTTCAGCAAACCTAGGGCACGTGTTTATCACACACACAGAGGTCTTTTTCGGCATTGGTTCTTTTTCGGCATTGGTTCCTGGTGATCCAGGTCCCCATTTCGGCCTGGGTGCCCGAGGCCCTAGGGCCCAATACCCAGGCGAAATTTTGCAAGCGCCTCAGGGCGCGTGACTATTATGTGCCCAGAGGTCTTTTTTGCCCCGGGTTCTTGGGGACACAAGACCCCATTTCAGCCTAGGTGCCCGTGGCCCTAGGGCCCAATACCCAGGCCGAATTTTTCAAGCGCCGTAGGGCACGTGAATATCATGTGCCCAGAGGTCTTTATTGACCCAGGACCCATTTGCCTAATACCTGGACGCATAATATTCACGTGCCTTGGTGTCATTAAAAAATTCGGCCTGGGTCCCCGAGCACTTAGCCAAAATTAGGACATGGGTCCCTGGGAACCAACACCGAAAAGGAACAGGGTCTGTGAGAACCCAGGCCAAAAAAGACCTCCAGGTGTGTGATATTCACGGGCTCTGGGGTCGTTGGAAAATTCGGCCTGAGTATTGGGCCCTCAGTCCGTGGCCACCCAAGGCGAAATTGGGATCTGAGTCCTCGGGAACCCAGCCAGAAAAGGCCCTTGTTCCCTGAGAACCAAGGCCAAAAAAGAACTTTGGTAGCCTGATATTCACGCGCCCTCGGGTCATTCAAAATTCGGCCTTAGTATAGAGCCCTGGGTCCTCGAGCACTTTGGCTGAAATTAGGACCTGGGTCCCCGTGTACCTAGGTTGAAAAGGAATAGGGTCCCCGAGAACCCAGCCCGAAAAAGACCTCTCGGCCCGTGATATTCACACACCATGGGGTCGTTGGAAATTTCGACCTAGGCATTGCGCCCTTAGTCCCTGGCCACCCAGGCCAAAATTTGGACCTGAGTCCTCGGGAACCCACGCAGAAATGGTCGTGGGTCCCTGAGAACACAAGCTGAAAAAGACCTGTGGGCACATGGTATTCACGAGCACTGGGGTCATTGGAAAGTTCGGCCTAAGTATTGGGCACTTCGTCCCTGGCCACCCAGGACGAAATTAGGACCTGAGTCCTTGGGAACCCAGGAAGAAAAGGCTCTTGGTCCCCAAGAACCAAGGCCGAAAAAGACCTCCGGGCGCGTGATATTCACGTGCCCTGGGGTCATTCAAAAATTCGGGCGGAGTATTGGGCCCTAGGTCCCTGAGCACTTAGGCCAAAATTAGGAATTGGGTCCCTGGATACCCAGGCTGAAAAGGAACAAGGTCCCCGAGAACCCAGGCCGAAAAAGACCTCTGGGCGAGTGATATTCACGCGGCATGGGGTCCTTGGAAAATTTGGCTTAGGTATTGGGCCCTGGGTCCCTGGGCACCGAGGCTAAAATTGGAACATGGGCCCCCGAGTACCCAGGCCGAAAAGGCCTTGAGTCCCCAAGAACTTTGGCTAAAAAAGACCTCCGGGCGTGCGATATTCACATGGTCTAGGGCCGTTGGAAAATTCGAACTGGGTATTGTGCCCTTGGTTCCTGGCCACCCAAGCCGAAATTAGGACCTGAATCCTCAGCAACATAGGTAGAAAAGGTCCTGACCAAAAAAGACCTCTGGGCGCGTGATATTCACGTGCCCTAGGGTCATTCGAAAATTCGGGCGGAGTATTGGGCACTATGTCCCCGAGCACTTAGGCCAAAATTAGAACCTGGGTCCCCGGGTACCCAGGCGGAAAGGGAACAGGGTCCTCGAGAACCCAGGCCGAAAAAGACCTCTGGGCGCGTGATATTCACACGCCGTGGGGTCGTTGGACTGTTTAGCCTGGGTATTGGGCCCTGGGTCCCCGAGCACCAGGCCAAAATTGGGACATAGGTCCCCGAGTACCCAGGCCAAAAAGGCGCTGGGTCCCCATGAACACAGGCTGAAAAATGCATCTAGGCCGAAAAAGACCTCTGGGCTTGTGATATGCACACGCTCTAGGGTCGTTGGAAAATTCGGACTGAGTATGGGCACTTGGTCCCTGGCCACCCATGTCCCAATTTCGGCCTTGGTGCCCAGGGATCCAGGGCCCAATACCTAGGCCGAATTTTCCAACGAGCCCATGGCGCATGAATATCACGCCCCCAGAGGTCTTTTTCGACCTAGGTTCTTGAGGACCCTGTTCCTTTTCAGCCTGGGTACCCGAGGACCTAGGTCCTAATTTTGACCTAAGTGCTAGGGGACCCAAGGCTCAATACTCCGCTAGAAGTTTCGAATGAGACCAAGGGCCTTTTTTGCCTGGGGTCCCTAAGGAGTCAAGTCTTAATTTCGGCATGGGTTGCTAGGGTCCAAGTGGCCAATACTCAGGCAGAATTTTCCAACGACCCCAGAGCGCGTGAATATCACGCGCCCAGAGGTCTTTTTCAGCCTTTGTTCTTGGGGACCCAGGGCCTTTTTGGCCTGGCAAATTAGGGACCCATGTCCCAATTTTGGTCTGGGTGCCCGGGGACCCAGGGCCCAATACCTAGGCCGAATTTTACAACGACCCCATGGCACGTGAATATCACGCGCCCAGAGGTCTTTTTCGGCCTAGGTTCTCGGGGACCCTGTTCCTTTTCAACTTGGGTACTCGGGGACCTAGGTCCTGATTTTGGCCTAAGTGCTCGAGGACCTAGGGCCCAATACTCCGCCCAAATTTTCAAATGACCCCAGGGCGCGTGAATATCATGCGCCTAGAGGTCTTTTTCGGCCTTGGCTCTCAGGGACCCAGGGCCAAATACCTAGGCCAAATTTTCCAACGACCCCATGGCGCGTGAATATCAGGCGACCAGTGGTCTTTTTCGGCCTTGGTTCACGGGGACCAAGGGCCTTTTCTGCCTGGGTTCCCGAGGACTCAGATCCCAAGCACAGCTTGGGTGGGCACGGACCAAGGGCCCAATACTCAGGCCGAATTTGCCAACGACCCTAGAGCCCGTGAATATCACGCGGCCAAAGGTCTTTTTTGGCCTGGGTTCTTAAGGACCCTGTTCCTTTTCAGCCAGGGTTCTCAAGGACTCATGTCCTAATTTCGGCCTGGGTGGCCAGGGGCCAAGTGCCCAATACCTTGGCTGAATTTTCCAACGACCCCAGGGCGCGTGAATATCTTGTGCCCAGAGGTCTTTTTCCGCTTGTATTCTTGGGGACACAGAGCCTTTTTGGCCTGAGTACTCGGGGACCCATGTCCCAATTCCGGCCTGGGTGCCTAGGGACCTGGGGCCCAATACCTAGGCCGAATTTTCCAACAACCCCATCATGCATGAATATCATCCACCCAGGGGTCTTTTTCGGCCTGGGTTCTCAGGGACCCTATTCCTTTTCAGCCTGGGTACCCGGGGAACTAGGTCCCAGTACTCCGCCCAAATTTTCGAATGACCCCAGGGCACATGAATATCACTCGCCCATAGGTCTTTTTCGGCATGGGTTCTCAGGGACCCTGTTCCTTTTCAGCTTGGGTTCTCAGGGACCCTGTTCCTTTTCAGCCTGGGTACCCAGGGACCTAGGGCCCAGTACTCTGCCCGAATTTTTCAATGACCCCAGGGCACGTGAATATCACGCGCCCACAGCTCTTTTTCAGCCTTGGTTCTCGCGGACCAAGGGCCTTTTCCGCCTAGGTTCCCGAGGACTCAGGTCCTAATTTTTGCCTGAGTGGCCAGGGACCAAGAGCCCAATACTCAGGATGAATTTTCCAACGACCCCAAACCTCGTCAATATCACGCGCCTAGAGGTCTTTTTCAGCCAGTGTTCTTCGGGACCCTGGGCCTTTTCGGCCATGGTTCTCGGCGACTCATGTCCCAGTTTCGGCCTGGGTGTCCGGGGACCTAGGGCCCAATACCTAGACCGAATTTTCCATGACCATATGGCGCGCGAATATCACCCGCCCAAAGGCCTTTTTCGGCCTGGGTACTCGAGGACCCATGTCCCAATTTCGACCTGGGTGCCCGGGGACCCAAGGCCCAATACCTAGGCCGAATTTTCCAACGACCCCATGGCGCATAAAAATCACGTGCCCAGAGTTCTTTTTCGGCCTGGGTTCGTCAGGACCTAGGTCCTAGTTTCGGCCTAAGTGCTCGGGGACCTAGTGCCCAATACTCCGCCCAAATTTTGAATGACCCTAGAGCGCATAACTATCATGCGCCCAGACGTCTTTTTTGGCCCAGGTTGTCGGGGACCCAGGAGCTTTTCTGCCTGAGTTCCCAAGTCAGGTCCCAATTTCGGCCTGGGTGGCTAGGGACTAAGGCCCCAATACCCAAGCCGAATTTTTCCACGACCCCATGGCGCGTGAATATCACGCACCCAAAGGTCTTTTTTGGGCTGGGTACTTGGGGACACTGTTCCCTTTTAGCCTGGGTACCTGGGGGCCCAGGTCCTAATTTTGGCCCAAGTGCTTGGGGACGCAGGGCCGAATACTCAGGCCGAATTTTTGAATGACCCCAAGGCACGTGAATATCATCCGCCCAGAGGTCTTTTTCGGCCTAGGTTCTCTGGGACCCATGACCTTTTCTGCTTAGGTTCCTGAGGACCTAGGTCCCAATTTCGGCCTACGTGGCAAGGGAACAAAGGCCCAACGCCCAGGCTGAATTTTCCAATGACACCAGAGCGCGTGAACCGAGGGCCTCTTCTGTCTGGGTTTCTGGGGACACAGGTCCTAATTTGGACGTGGGTGACCAGGGACACAGGTCCTAATCTCGGCCCAAGTGCCCAGGGACCGGGGGCAAAATACCTAGGCCGAATTTTACAATGACCCAAGGGCGCGTGAATATCAGGCGCCCCGAGGTCTTTTTTGGCCTGGGTTCTCAGGACCCAGGATCTTTTCTAGTTGGGTTCCCGGGGACCCAGGGCCCTATACCTAGGCCAAATTTTCCAACGACCCAAGGGTGAGTGAATATCAGGCGTGCAGAGGTCTTTTTCAGCCTGGGTTCTCGGGTACCCATGGCCGAATTTTCCAACGACTCAGGGCGCGTGAAGAGCACCCGTATAGAGGGCTGTTTTCGCCTGGGTTCACGGGGACTCAGGGCCTTTTCGGCCTGGGTACCTAGGGACCCATGTCCTCATTTCGGCCTAAGTGCCCAGGAACCCAAGGCCGAATTTGGGGACCAAAACCGGCCGAATTTTGCAACGACCCCAGAGCGGGTGAATATCATGCGCCCAGAGTTCCTTTTCGACCTATGTTCTTGGGGACCCAGGGCCTTTTTAGCCTGGGTACCCGGGGACCCAAGTCTTAGTTTCAGCCTACGAGCCCGGGGGCCCAGGGCCTAATACTCAGGCCGAATTTTCCAACGACCCTAGGGCACGTGAATATTATGCGCCCGTAGGTCCTTTTTGGTCTGGGTTCGCGGTGACCCATGGCCTTTTCTAGCTGGGTTGCCGAGGTCCTAGGTCACAATTTCGACCTGGGTGCCCAGGATACTAGGGCCCAATTCCCAGGTCGAATTTTCCAACGACCCAGGGCACGTTAATATCATGCGCCCAGAGGTTTTTTCAGCTGGGGTTCTTGGAGACCCCAAGCCTTTTCTACCATAGTTCCCGGCGACCCAGGTCCTAATTTTGGCCTGGGCGTCCGAGGTCCCGTGGCCCTACGCCCAGGTCGAATTTTCCAACGACCGCAGGATGCGTGAATACCATGCGCCTAGAGGTCTTTTTTGGCATGGGTTCTCGGACACCCAGGGACTTTTCTACCCGGGTTCCCGGGGACCCAGTTCCCATTTTCGGCAAAGGTGCCCGGGCTTCCAGGGCCCAATACCGAGGTTGAATTTTCCAACGACCCAGCGCGCGTGAATGCTATGCACCCAGAGGTCTTTTTTTCGCCTGGGTTCAAGTGGACCCAGAGCCTTTTCGGCTTGGATACCTGAGGACCCAAGTCCTAATTTTATCCTAAGTCCCCAAGGTCCCAAGCCCGAACCCAGGGACCATGGGCCCAATACCCAGGCCGAATTTTCCAACGACCCCAGGCCGCGTGAATATCACGGGACAAGAGGTCTTTTTTGGCCTGGGTTATCAGGGACCCAGGTCTTAATTTCGGTCTAAGTGCCCCGGGAACCAGGACTGAATACCCAGGCCGAATTTTCCAACGACTCAGGGCGCGTGAAGAGCACCCGTATAGAGGGTTGCTTTCGCCTGGGTTTACGGGGACCCAGGGCCTTTTCGGCCTGGGTACCCGGGGATCCATGTCCCCATTTCGGCCAAAGTGCTCAGCGACCGAAGGCCGAACCCGGGGACCAAGGGCCCAATACCAAGGCCGAATTTTCCAACAACACCAGAGTTGCCTTTCCACTTGTGTTCTTGGGGACCCGGTGCCCTTTTAGCCTGGGTACCCGGGGACCCAGTTCTTAATTTCAGCCTTAGAACCCGGGGACCCAGGGCCTAATACCCAGGCCGAATTTTCCAACGACCCTAGGGCACGTGAATATTATGCGCCCAGAGGTCCTTTTTGGCCTGGCTTCGTGGGGACCCATGGCCTTTTCTACCTGGGTTGTCGGGGTCCTAGGTCACAATTTCGACCTGGGTGCCCGGGATACTAGGGCCCAATGCCTAGGCCAAATTTTCCAACGACCCAGGGCACGTGAATATCACGCGCCCAGAGGTTTTTTCAGCCGGGGTTCTCGGGGACCCCAAGCCATTTCTACCATGGTTCCCAGGGACCCAGGTCCTAATTTTGGCCTAGCGCCCGAGGTCCCATGGCCCTATACCGAAGTCGAATTTTCCAATGACTGCAAGGCGCGTGAATATCGTGATCCTAGACGTCTTTTTCAGCCAGTGTTCTTGGCGACCCAGGGCCTTTTCGGACTGGGTACTTGGGGACCCAAGTCCTAATTTCGACCTGAGTGCCCGGGACTCAGGGTCCAATACTCCGGCTGAATTTTTAAACTACCCCAGGGTGCGTGAATACCATGCGCCTAAAGGTCTTTTTTGGTCTGGGTTCTCGGGGACCCAGTCCTAATTTCGGTCTAAGTGCCTGGTGACCCAGGGCCCAATACTTAGGCCGAATTTTCCAATGACCCCAGGGTGCATGAATATCAGGCCCCCAGAGGTCTTTTTCAGCCTAGGTTCTCGGGGACCCAGGTCTTAATTTCAGTCTATGTGCCTAAGGACCTAGAGCCCAATACCCAGGCCAAATTTTTCATTGACCCAATGGTGCGTGAATATCATGTGCCCAGGGGTTTTTTTTTGTCCTGGGTTCTTGTGGACCCAAGACCTTTTCTCGCCGGGTTCCCGGGGACTCAGGTCTCAATTTCGGCCTGGGTGCCATGGGACTCCAGGCCTTATACCCAGGCCGAATTTTGCAACGACCCCGGGCGTGTGAATATCACGAGTACAGAGCTCTTTTTCAGCTGGGTTCTCGAGGACCCAGGGCTTTTTTAGCCTGGATACCCCAGGACCTAGGTCCTAATTTCGGCCCAAGTGGCCGGGGACGCTAGTCCTAATTTCAGCCTAGGTTCCTAGGTTCCCAGGGTCTTTTTTGAATGGGTTTCGGGGTCCCAAGTCCCAATTTTGGCCTGGGTGGCCGGGGACCCATGGCCCAAAACTTCGGCCGAATTTTCCAACGACCCTAAGGCGCATGAATATTAGGCGCCCAGAGGTCTTTATCAGCCTGAGTTCCTAGGTACCCTAAGTGCCCGGGGACCCAATTCTCAGGCCGAAGTTTCCAACTACCCCAGGGCCCGTCAATATCAGGCTCCCAGAGGTCTTTTTCGGCCTGGGTTCTCAGGGACTCAGGTCCTAATTTCTTCCTAAGTGCCTGGGGACCCAGGGTTTTTCGGCCTGGTTACCCAGGGATGCCGGTCCTTATTTCGGCTTAGGTGCCCGGGGACCCAGGGCCTTTTTTGCATGGGTTCCTAGGGACCCAGGTCTCAATTTCGGCCTGGATGGCCGGGGACACAGGGCCTAAAACTCAGGCCAAATTTTCCAACGACCCCACGGCACGTAAATATCAGGCGCCCAGTGGTCTTTTTCGTCCTGGGTTCTCGAGGACCCATGGCCTTTTCTACGTGGGTGCCTGAGGACCCAGGTCTTAATTTCAACCTAAGTGCCCAGGTACCCAGGGCCCAAAACTCAGGCCAAATTTTCCACCGACCCCAGGGTGCATGAATATCATTCCCCCAAGGGTCTTTTTCGACCTGGGTTCTTGGGGACTCAGGCCCTTTTTGGCCTTGGTACCGGGGGACCCAGGTCCTAATTTCGGGCTAAGTGCCCGGGGAACCAGGGCCCAATACCCAGGCCGAATTTTCCAACGACCCCAAGGAGCTTGAATATCATGCGCCCAGAGAACTTATTTGGCTTGGGTTCTCGGGGACCTAGGTCTTTTTTGGCCTGGGTGCCCAGGCACCCAAGTCCTAATTTTGGCTTAGGAGCCCGGGGACCTAGGGCCCAATACCCAGGCCGAATTTCCCAACGACCCCAGTGTGCGTGAATGTCATGCGCCAAGAGGCCTTTTTGGCATGGGCTCCTGGGGCCCCAGGACCTTTTTTGCCTGGGTTCCTAGGGACTTAGGTCCCAATTTAGACCTGGGCGCCCGAGGACCCAGGGCCCAATACCAAGGCTGAATTTTCCAATGACCCCAGTGCGCATGAATATCGCATGCCTAGAGGTCTTCTTCTGCCTGGGTTCTCGAGGACCCAAGGCCTTCTTAACTTAGGTACCCAGGGACCCAAGTCCTAATTTCGGCCTAAGTGCCCGGGGATCGAGGGCCCAATACGAAGGCCGAATTTTCCAACAATCCCGGGGCGTGTGAATATCACGCGCCCAGAGGACTTTTTCGGCCTGGGTTCTCGGGCACCCAGGGCCTTCTCTGCCTGGGTTGCCAGGGAACCAGGTCCCAATTTCGGCTTGGGTGCCCGGTGACCCAAGGCCTAATACCCAGACCAAATTTTCCCATGGCAATAAGGCACGTGAATATTGTATTTTTCGGGCTGGGTTTTCGGGGACCCAAGGCCTTTTTTGCATGGGTTCCAGGGGACTCAGGTCCGAGCTTCGGCTTGGGTGCCCAGTGACCCAGGGCCCAATACCTAGTCCACATTTGCTAACGAACCCAGAGGTCTTTTTTAGCTTGGGTTTTCAGGGAACCCTAGCTTTTTCTTCCTGGGTTCCCAAGGACCAAGGTCCATTTTCAGCCTAGGTGCCCAGGGGCCTAGGGCCCTATACCTACTCCGAATTTTTCAATGACCGTAGGGCGCGTGAATATCGCGCGACTAGAGGCCTTTTTCGGCCTTGGTTCTCGGGCACCCAAACTTTTTCAGCCTTGTTATCTGAGACCCTGTTCCTTTCAGCCTGGGTACCTGGGGACCCATGTTCTAATTTCGGCCAAGTGCTCGGGGACCAAGGGCCCAATACTCAGGCCGAATTTTTCAATGACACCAGGGCACGTGAATATCATGCGCCCAGAGGTCTTCTTCAGCCTTGGTTCTTAGGGACCTAGGACTTTTTCTGCCTGGGTTCCCGAGGACTCAAGTCCCAGTTTCGGCCTGGGTGGCCAAGGGGCTTTTCTACTTGGGTTCCCGAGGACTCAGGTCCTAATTTCGGCCTGGGTGGCCAGGAACCAAGTGCCCAATACTTAGGCCGAATTTTCCAATGACCCCAGAGCGCGTGAATATCACGCGCCCAGAGGTCTTTTTCAGTGTGTGTTCTTGGGGACCCAGGGCCTTTTCGGCCTGGGTACTCAAGGACCCATGTCCAAATTTCGGTCTAGGTGGCCGGGGACCGAGGGCCCAATACCTTTGCCAAATTTTCCAACGACCCCATGTCGCGTGGCTATCACACGCCCAGGGGTCTTTTTCGGCCTTGGTTCCCGGGGACCCTGTTCCTTTTCAGCCTAGGTACCCGGGGACCCAAGTCCTAATTTTGGCCTAAGTGCTAGGGGACTTAGGGCCCAATACTCCGCCCGAATTTTTGAATATCCCCATGGCACGTGAATATCACACGCCCAGAGAACTTTTTTAGCCTGGTTCTTAAGGACCCTGTTCCTTTTAAGCCTGGGTACCCGGGGACCCATGTCGTAATTTCGGCCAAGTGCCCGGGGACCAAGGGTCCAATGCTTAAGCCGAAATTTTCAATGATACCAGGGCACATGAATATCATGTGCCCAAAGCTCTTTTTCGGCCTTGGTTCTGGGGGACCCAGGACCTTTTGTGCCTGGGTTCCCGAGGACTCAGGTGCAAGTTTCGGCCTGGGTGGCCAGGGACCAAGTGCCCAATAGCCTAGCCGAATTTTCAAACGACCCCAGAGCGCATGAATATCATGCGCCCAGAGGTCTTTTTCAGACTGTGTTCTTGGGGACCTAGGGCCTTTTCGGCCTGGGTACTCCGAGACCCATGTCCCAATTCCGTCCTGGGTGCCCGGGGTCCTAGGGCAAAATACCTAGGCCGAATATTGCAACGACCCCATGGTGCGTGAATATTCCAACGACCCCATGGGTGCCCGGGGTCCTAGGCCCAAAGGTCTTTTTTGGCTCTGGGTTCTCAGGACCCAGGGTCCTTTTCAGGCTGGGTACCCGGGGACCCAAGTCCTAATTTCGGCCTAAGTGCTAAGGGTCCTAGGGCCCAATACTTTGCCCGAATTGTCAAATGTCCCCAGGGCACGTGAATATCACTCGCCCAGAGGTCTTTCTTAGCCTGTGTTCTTGGGGACCTAGGGCCTTTTCGGCCTGGGTACTCAGGGACCCATGTCCCAATTTCGATCTGGGTGGTCGGGGACCTAGGGCCCAATACCTAGGCTGAATTTTCAAACAGCCCCATGGCGCGTCAATATCACGTGCCCAGAGGTCTTTCTCAGCCTGGGTTCTCAGGGACTTTGTTCCTTTTCAGCCTAGGTATCCGAAGACCCAGGTCCTCATTTCAGCCTAAGTGCTTGGGGACCTAGGGCCCAATACTCTGCCCGAATTTTTGATTGACCCCAGGGCACACGAATTTGGCCCTGAGTCCCTGGGCACTTAGACCCTGAGCGTGTGATATTCATGCTCCATGGGGTCAGTTGAAAATTCGGCCTTGGTATTGGGCCTTAGGTCCTCGGGCACCCCGGGTGAAATAGGGACCTGGATCGTCGGGACTACATGCAGAAAAGGTCCTGGGTCCCCAAGAACCTTGGCCGACAAAGACCTCTGGGCGCGTGATATTACGCCTGGGTTCGTTGGAAAATTCGCCCTGGGTATTGGGCCCTAGGACCCCGGGCGTCTAGGCCGAAATTGGGTCCTGGGTTCCCGAGAACCTGGGGCAAAAAAGGCCTATGGGCGCTTGAAAAATTTGGCCTGGGTATTGGGCCCTAGGACCCCGGTGACCCAGGCCGAAATGGGGACTTGGATCACTGGGAACCAATGCAAAAAAGGCCGTGATCCCCAAGAACCAAGGCCGAAATAGACATCTGTGCGCGTGATAAACACACGCCCTGGGTTCGTTGGAAAATTCAGCCTGGGTATTGGGACCTGGGACCTACGCACCCAGGCCGAAATGGGGACTTGAGTCCCCAGGAACCCAGTCAAAAAAGGCCCTGGGTCCCCGAGAGGCCAGGCGAAAAAAAGACCTCTGGCCGCATGTTATTCAAGCGCCATGGGGTCGTGGGAAAATTCGGCCTGGGTTTTGGGCCGTGTGGTCCCCGGAAACTTAGGCTAAAATTAGCACCTGGGTCCCCAGTTACCCAGGCTGAAAAGGGCCTGGGTCCCCAAGAACCCCGACCGAAAAAGCCTTTTGGTCATGCGGTATTCACGCGCCGTGGGGTCAGCCTGGGTATTCATGCGCATGAATATCACGCGCCCCGAGATCTTTTTCGGCCTGGGTTCTTAGGGACCCTGGGCCTTTTTTGCATGGGTTCCCGTGAATCCAGGTCCTATTTTCGGCCTGGCGTGCCCAGGATCCTAGGGCCCAATACCCAGGCCGAATTTTCCAACGACCCCATGGCGCGTGAGTAACATGTGCCCAGAGGTCTTTTTTGCCTAGGTTCTCGAGGACTTAAGGTCTTTTTTGCCTGGGTTCTCGAGGACTTAAGGCCTTGTTTGGCCTGGGTTCTCGGGGACCTAGGGCCATTTCTGGGTGGGTCATGAGGCCCAGGCCCAATTCCCAGGCTGAACTTTCCAACGAACCAACAGCGTGCAAATATCACCCGCAACCACAGTTCTTTTTCGGCCTAGGTGCTTGGGGACCTAGGGCCTTTTTTGCATGGGTTCCCGGTGATCACGGTCCCCATTTCGGACGGGGTGCCTGGGGACCTAGGCCGAATTTTACAAGGACCCTAAGGCGCGTGAATATCATGCGCTCGTAGGTCTTACTTGTCTAGGGTTCTCGGGGACCTAGCTCCCAATTTCAGCCTGGGTGCCCGAGGTCCTAAGTCCCAACACTCAGGCTGAATTTTCCAACCAACCCAGCGCGCGTTAATATCACGCGCCCAGAGGTCTTTTTCGGCCTGGGTTCTTGGGGACCGAGGGTCTTTTTTGCATGGTTCTCGAGGGATCTAGGTCCCCATTTCGGCTATGGGTGCCTGGCGACCTAGGGCCCAATACCCAGGCCGAATTTTTCAATGACCATAGGGCACGTGAATATCATGCGCCGAGAAGGTCATTTTCGGCCTGAGTTCTCGAGGACCTAGGTCCCAATTTCACCCTGGGTGCCCGGCGTCCCAGGGCCCAATACCTAGGCCGAATTTTCCAACGACCCCACAGCGCCTGAATATCACGTGCCTAGATGCCTTTTTCGGCTTGGGTTCTTGGGGACCCACGACCTTTTTTGCATGGGTTCCTATGGATCCAGGTCCCCTATTCGGCCAGGGATACCCTAGGGCCTAGGGCCCTATAGCCAGGCCGAATTTTTCAATGACCCCATGGCGCATGAATATCAGGCGCGCAGAGGTATTTTTTTGTCTGGGTTCTTGGGGACCCAGGTCCCAATTTCAGCCTGGGTGCCCCGAGTCCTAGGGGCCAATACCCAGGCCGAATTTTAAAACGTACCCAGGGGGCGTGAATATCACGCGCCCTGAGATGTTTTTCGGCCTGGGTTCTTTGGGACCCTGGGCCTTTTTTGCATGGGTTCCCGGTGATCCAGGTCTCCATTTCGGCCTGGCTGCCCAGGATCCCGGGGCCCAATACCCAGGATGAATTTTCCAACGACCCCATGGCGCTTGAATAACATGCGCCCAGAGGTCTTTTTTTCCTGGGTTCTCGGGGACTTAGGGTATTTTTTGGCCCGAGTTCTCAAGGACCCATGTCCCAATTTTGGCCTAAGTGCCAGGGGTCCTAGGGCCCAATACCCAGGCCGAATTTTCAAATGTATCACGCGCCCCGAGATCTTTCTCGGCATGGGTTCTTAGGGACCCTGGGCCTCTTTTTGCATGGGTTCCCGATGATCCAGGTCCGCATTTTGGCTTAGCTGCCCAGGATCTCAGGGCCCAATACCCAAGCCGAATTTTCCAATGACCCCATGGCGCGTGAATAACATGCGCCCAGAGGTCTTTTTTGCCTAGGTTCTCGGGGACTTAAGGTCTTTTTTGCCTGGGTTCTCGGGGACTTAAGGCCTTTTTTGGCCTGGGTTCTTGGGGACCTAAGGACTTTTTTGGGTGGGTCCCAAGGTCCCAGGCCCAATTCCCAGGCTGAATTTTCAAACGAACCCACGGCGTGCAAATATCACGCGCCCAGAGTTCTTTTTCGGCCTGGGTGCTTGGGGACCCAGGGCGTTTTTTGCATGGGTTCCCCGTGATCAGGTCCCCATTTCGAACGGGGCGCCCGGAAATCTAGGGCCAAATACCCAGGCCGAATTTTACAAGGACCCTAGGGCATGTGAATATCATGCGCTCGCAGGTCTTATTTGCCTAGGGTTCTCGGGGACCCATGTCCCATTTTCAGCCTGGGTGCCCGAGGTCCTAAGGCCCAACACTTAGGCTAAATTTTCCAACGAACCCAGCGCGCGTTAATGTCACGCGCCCAGAGGTCTTTTCCGGCCAGGGTTCTTGGGGACCGAGGGCCTTTTTTGCATGCATTCTCAGGGATCCAAGTCCCCATTTCGGCATGGGTGCCTGAGGACCTAGGGCCATACCCAAGCCGAATTTTTCAATGGCCACAGGGCACATGAATATCATGCGCCCAGAGGTCTTTTCTGGCTCGGGTTCTCGGGGACCCAGGCCGAATTTTCCAATGACCCCACGGTGCGTGAATATCATGCACCCAGAGCTCTTTTTTTGTCCGGGTTCTTAGGGGACGTAGGGCCTTTATTGCATGGGTTCTTTGGGATCCAGGTCCCCATTTCAGCATGGGTGCCTGGGGACCTAGGGCCCAATACCCAGGCCGAATTTTTTAATGACCACAGGGCACATGAATATCATCCGCCCAGAGGTCTTTTTTGGCCCGGGTTCTCGGGGACCCAAGCCGAATTTTCCAATGACCCCGCGGTGCGTGAATATCATGCACCCAGAGGTCTTTTTTGGCCTGGGTTCTTGGGGACACAGGGCCTTTATTGCATGAGTTCTTTGGGATCCAGGTCCTCATTTCGGCCTGGGTACCCGAGGTCCCAGCTCCTAATTTTAGCCTAAGTGCCCGGGGACCCAGTGCCATATACCCATGCCATGTGAATAACATGTGCCCAGAGGTGTTTTTCAGCCAGTGTTTTTGGGGACTAGGGCCTTTTTTGCATGGGTTCCCGGGGATCCAGGTCCCCATTTCGGCCTGGGTGCCTGGGGACCTAGGGCCCAATACCCAGGCCGAATTTTCCAATGGCCCCAAAGCGCAGAGGTCTTTTTCAGCCCTGGTTCTCGGGGGACACAGCTCCCAATTTCATCCTGGGTGCCCGGGGTACTAGGGCCCAATGCTCAGGCCGAATTTTCCAATGACCCTAGGGCGCGTGAATATCATGCGCATAGAGGTCTTTTTTCGCCCGGGTTCTCAGGGACCCAGCTCCCACTTTCGGCCTGGGTGCCCAGGGTCCTAGGTCCCAATGCCCAGGCCGAATTTTCCAACGAACCTAGGGCGTGTGAGTTTCACGCGCCAGAAGGTTTTTTTTCGGCCTGGGTTCTTGGGGACACAGGGCTTTTTTTGCATGGGTTCCCAGGGACCCAGGTCCTAATTTTAGCCTAAGTGCCCCAGGCACCTAGGGCTCAATACCCAGGCCGAATTTTCCAATGACCCTACGGTGCGTGAATATCACGTGCCCAGAGGTCTTTTTCGGCTTGGGTTCTTGGGGACACAGGGCCTTTATTGCATGGGTTCTTTGGGATCCAGGTCCTCATTTCGGCCTGGGTACCCGAGGTCCCAGGTCTTAATTTTAGCCTAAGTGCCCGGGGACCCAAGGCCCAATACCCATGCCATGTGAATAACATGCGCCCAGAGGTGTTTTTCAGCCAGTGTTCTTGGGGACTAGGGCCTTTCTTGCATGGGTTCCCGGGGATCCAGGTCCCCATTTCGGCCTGGGTGCCTGGGGACCTAGGGCCCAATACCCAGGCCGAATTTTCCAATGACCCCAAAGCGCAGAGGTCTTTTTCAGCCCTGGTTCTCGGGGACACAGCTCCTAATTTCAGCCTGGGTGCCCGGGGTACTAGGGCCCAATGCTCAGGCCGAATTTTCCAATGACCCTAGGGCGCGTGAATATCATGCGCATAGAGGTCTTTTTTCGCCCGGGTTCTCAGGGACCCAGCTCCCACTTTCGGCCTGGGTGCCCAGGGTCCTAGGTCCCAATGCCCAGGCCGAATTTTCCAACGAACCTAGGGCGTGTGAGTTTCACGCGCCAGAAGGTTTTTTTTCGGCCTGGGTTCTTGGGGACCCAGGGCCTTTTTTGCATAGGTTCCCGGGGATCCAGGTCCCCATTTCAGCCTGGGTACCCGGGGACCCAGGTCCTAATTTTAGCCTATGTGCCCGGGCACCTAGGGCCCAATACCCAGGCCGAATTTTCCAATGACCCAACGGTGTATGAATATCACGTGCCTAGAGGTTTTTTTTTGGCCTACGTTCTTGGGGACCCATGGCCTTTTTTGCATGGGTTCCCGGGGATCCAGGTCCCCATTTCGGCCCAGGTGCTTGGGGACCTAGGGCCCAATACCCAAGCTGAATTTTCCAATGACCCCAGGGCGCGTGAATGTCTTGCGCCCAGAGCTCTTTTTTGGCCCGAGTTTTCGGGGACCCAGCTCCCAATTTCGGCCTGGGTGCCAGGGGTCTTAGGGCCCAATGCCCAGGTCGAATTTTCGTATGAACCCAATCGACATGAATATCACGCTCTCAGGGGTCTTTTTAGGCCTGGGTTAATGAGGACCTATGGCCTTTTTTGCATGGGTTCTTAGGGATCCAGGTCCCACTTTCGGCCTGGGTGGCTGGGGTCCTAGGGCCCAATGCCTAGGCTGAGTTTTCCAATGGACCTAGGGCACGTGAGTATCACGCGCCAGAAGGTTTTTTTCGGCCTAGGTTCTTGGGGACACAGGGCTTTTTTTGCATGGGTTCCCAGGGACCCAGGTCCTAATTTTAGCCTAAGTGCCCAGGCACCTAGGGCTCAATACCTAGGCCAAATTTTCCAATGACCCCACGGTGCGTGAATATCACGTGCCTAGAGGTCTTTTTCGGCCTGCGTTCTTAGGGACCCAGGGCCTTTTTTGTATGGGTTCCCGGGGATCCAGGTCCCCATTTCGGCCCGGGTGCTTGGGGACCTAGGGCCTAATACCAAGTCTTAATTTTCCCATTACCCCAGGGCTGCGTGAATGTCTTGCGCCCAGAGCTCTTTTTTGGCCCGAGTTCTCGGGGACCTAGATCCCAATTTCGGCCTGGGTGCCAGGGTCTTAGGGCCCAATGCCCAAGTCGAATTTTTGAATGAACCCAGTTCGCGTGAATATCACGCACCCA
>BNST01000426.1:0-12312 GCA_019650275.1 Xylocarpus granatum | reverse complement strand
ACAATAATGAATTTGGCCGACCATCTGCCATGCCATGTGGGGATGCTGTGGTTGCTACCAGAAGTTAATCCCATGCACAGACGAACACTACTTAGACACTGCTGTACCAGTGGGGATATTCCAATTGCTCCAAGAAGTTCATCCTGCATGCACTGCCGATACATGTCTGACAGCTGCTGCACTCGCGACGATGTTCTGGTCGCACCAGCGGGGATGTTTCAGTCACTCCCAGAAGTTCATCCGATACACTGCCAAATGTGTCTGACACTGTTGCCATGCTGGCGCACTGAAGAATGCACCCGACACCTCTGCCACACTTGCGGGGATGTTACAGTGCTGTGGCTATGGGGATATCCCGGTCACTTCCAAAAGTTCATCCCTATAGATCAGCAGAGGCGTCGGATGCGTTTGGCAGTGCTTGGGATGAACATCAGGGAGTGATGGCAACATCCCTGCAAGCGTGGCAGAAGCATTGGGCGTGTTCGGTAGTGTACTGGATGAACTTTCATGAGTGACTAAAAAATTCCCAGTGGCGTGGCAGCTGCATCGGGCACATTTGACAGTGTGTGGGATGAACTTCTGGGAACCTTGTCAAGCCTATTCTTCTTCCTTCTCGGCCATAGGTGGCCTTAAGCCAATGCCACCATTGGTTGGCTCTCCCACATAGGTGATAGGATGCAAAATCAACCCTTTCACCTCTTCAATACCTTGTTTCTCAAAATAAAATTCAGCCTTGGAGATCCATTCAGTTGGATCTCCCTTCTCAAAGGTAGGGAACTCAATTTTTACCTTAGGCCGTGTGTAATGGCTTGGGACTATGGTAGTGCCAATCCTCCCTCTTGTGGTGCGCCATGGTTCTGCCTCAGGGTGATTTCGTACCCTTCTTGGTTGCCATGATGCAGGCCTTCTGTCCAGCACCTCCTCATCGTCGCTATAATCATTGTAGTGATCATGGGGCAGGTGTTCGTTTGGTGAAGTCTCCCTCCTGCTTCCTAAACTCATGCACCTTTTCCCCCCTTTCTTGAGAGGGAAGTTGCTCCTGGTCAGATTCGTCCTCATGCACTTGGTGTCATGTGACTTCTGATTGCAGCCTCCTAGACGTTTGTGGTAGGTGCTGTTTCTGCCCTGCTCGGTTTGGACTTGTTTTCTGGCCACTCGGGGTGTCTCTCTTTAATTATTCAAGAGAATGAATGATAGATGATGGTTGGTGTTTGATATCACCTACCTGATCATTGTTCGCATTCTGGTTCCTTTTCAAGGTAAGGATTCTTCTGTGGTTAGTAGCTAAGAAGTCTTCTCCAGTCTGTTCCTGTGGTGCGGGTGAATGCTGCCTAAAGGTCATGGTAACTTGATGCCTTGCAATTGACTGGTGTTTGTGGTGATGTCTCAACTAGAGTACTAATCTGTTGGGGTGATCGTGCTACCTTTCAACTGGTGATTGTGCTGATCTCCCAATGAGAGCACCAATTTATTGGGGTCTCAATTTTTTCCCAACTTTTCTACACCTTAGGGGTCAGCATGCCTACTAAAAACCTTTCTAACTTGCTGTCCCATTTGATTCCTGAGTTCTTTTCTTAGATTTATGTCCCCCTAAGCTGTCCTTCAGGATTAACTAATATATAAAGGATATGTTGGATAGGCAAGATAACTCTTAAACCTATCACAACTTGCCTTGGTTGAAGAAGACAACTCTTAAATTCAACCTACGTGTTTGGCAGTGTGTGGGATGAACTTCCAGGAGCAACCAGAACATCCCTGCAGGCAAAGCAGCAGTGTCGTGCGCGTTCGGCTATGTGTGGGTTGGGCAGTGCATGGAATGAACTTCCGCAAGCAACTGGTACATCCCCGTGGGCATGGAAGAGGTGTCAGGCGCTTTCGGCAGTTCATCCTGCGCACTGCAGAACACGGCCAACGCCGCTGCCGCGCCATGGGCATATTTCGTTCGCTCCAGTAAGTTTGTCCTGTGCACTGCCAAATGTGCTCGGAGCCTCTACGGCACCCTAGGGATGTTCCCGTCGTTCCAGGAACTTTTTCTTACAGACTGTTGAGCGTGCCCACAGGGATGTTTTAGTTGCTCCCAGAAGTTCGTCCTTGCACTGCCGAATGAGTCTGACACCTCTTCTGGGCCTGTGGGGATGTTTCAATTACTCTAGGAAGTTCATCTTCCGCACAGCTAAACGCCTCCGACACCTCTCTGCACTAGCAGGGATCGTTTACGGTCGCTCCAAGAAGTTCGTCCTGTTCACTGCCCAATATGCCCAAAGCCTCTGCTGCACATGCAGGTATGTTCTGGTCACTCCCGAAGTTCATCCCATGCACTGCCAAATGCACCCTAAGCCACTGCTGTGCCCTGGTTGCTCCCCGAATTTAATCCCATACACTACCGTATGTGGCTGATGCCTCTGCCATGCCTACCAGGATATTCCAGTCGCTCCCGAAAGTTCGACCCGTGCACTGTTGAACTATTGGGGTCTCGATTTTTTCCCCAACTTCTCTACACCTTAGGGGTCAGCACGCCTATTGGAATCCTTCCTAACTTGCTGTCCAGTTTGATTCTTGAGTTCTTTTCTTATATTTATCTCCCCTAAGCTGTCCTTTGGGTTAACTAATATATATAAAGATATGTTGGATAGGCAAGACAACTCTTAAACCTATCACAACTTGCCTTGGTTGAAGAAGACAACTCTTAACTTCAACCTTAGCTCTTAAGCAAGGAAGACAACTCTTAACCTTGTCTTAAGCCCAAGTTATCTCAAGACAACTCTTAAAAGATAACCGAAAATATAAACAAAAAGTAAGCAAGAATGCTAACCTTGATTCTTGATTATTGAATGAGAAAATAACAAAATTCGGAGCATATGTCTTCCTCACAAATAATGGGCTGTATTTATAGTTCTAAGACAACCTTATCCTAATCTAACTAGTACTTAGGTTCCTTATCCACTTAGGATATGTTTTCCTAAGTCAACAAGCTTTTCTAAGTTATCTAAAACATTATCAAGATAGACCTTATCCCATTGTTTCCTAATCCTACTTGGATTCTTGGACTTTCTTGAATTCCTACTTAAACTAGAATGCCTACCTTATCTTGTATTCTACAGCTGTTGGACTTTATCTTTGCTTTTCCTTCTAGGACTAGGACTCTCAATGCATATCCTTCTTCCCTCATAATTCTCCTTGACATGAATATCCTATTGCTATTGGAACTCATCATGCGTGTCCTACAACTGATAGAACTCTTCTTGGCATAGATTCCACTCTCTGTGAACTCTTCTGTGAACTCTATTGTGAACTCTTCTGTGAACTCTTCTGTGAACTCTTGGCTTTAAGGGTCAATCTCTATTGCCTCCTTAATTTCTGTCCATACATTCCACTCTCCTCTGCTAATGGCAGTGAGGCATGCGTCATTAGGCTCAAGTGCTGTCCACAACGCTTGACTTCCATTACTTCTGGAAACCTTGTTTTCCTTGCCCAATTTGAAGATTATTTCATACTTGTATCCCAATAATTTGACAAGGAACTTTTGCTGCTCTGGTGTGGTAATTGTCTGCTCCCTGAGGCTTTTCAAGGGTTATTGATCCATAATGATTAGAAATTTCATCCCAAGAAGGTAAGGTCGCCATACCTTGACTGCATGGATGATGGCCAACATTTCCTTAGCGTATACTGACCATTCCTTCTTCATGGACCCTAAGACTCTGCTTGTGTAGGCAAATAGGTCTTTCGGCTTGACTTAGAACAACACCTATACTATCTTGACATGCGTCAATGTGAAACTTGAAGGTTTGGTTGAAGTCGAGTAGTGCTAACACTGGGATCTCACACATAGCTTGCTTCAACAACTTGAATGTGTCTTCACTCTTCTTTGTCCATAGGAATCTATCCTTCTTCAAGAAATCCGTTAGTGGTTTTGCTATGGCGCCGTATTTGTGAACAAATCTGCAGTAATAGCCTGTCAAGCTTAGAAATCCTCTAAGCTCTGTGACATTCTTAGGAATTGGCCATGTTTGCATGGCTCCTATTTTCCGTTGGTCTACCTTCACTCCATCTTCGGATATGATGTGACTCAAGGTATTCAAGCTCCTCTTGGATGAATGTCCACATGGATGGCTTGATGATGAAACAATTTCTTCTTAACACCTCTAGCACTTTTGCTAAGTGTTCTATGCAATCATCCCGCGCATTGCCGAACGAGCCCGAAGCCTCAGCCATGCGTATGTGGATGTTTTGTTTGCTCCTGGACGTTTGTTCCACACAATGCCGAACACCCCCAAAGCCTCTGCCGGGCCTGCTGGGATGTTCTTGTTGCAATAGGAAGTTCAACATGTGCACTGTCCAACGTGTCTGACGCTGCTGCCGTGCCTCCAGGGATGTTCTCGTCACTCCCGAAGTTCATCCGACACACTGCCAAACTGTTGAGAACCTAAGTATGCAAGAAATGCAACAGCCAGAATATGAGGTAGCAAAGGAGAGCATGGGCCAGAAAATGTACACAACAAGCATGGCAATAGCAAGTATGCAGCCCAGTAGTGAAGCCTGGCCAGTGTTTGACTTAATCCTAATTAATAAAGGACATTCACACCAACAGGAGTTCTAGCAGAAGAAGGATAATCGCATCAAGAAGAACTCCAACAGCATCAAGGATAATTGCTCCTTAATGTTCCGTCCCGCGCACTGCCCAACCTTCCCGAAGCCTCTGCCGCATCAAGCCTCTCAACGCGTCCAATGCCTCTGCCAACCCCGCGAGGATTTTTTGGTTGCTCCCGGAAGTTTATCCCACACATTGCTGAACGTGCCCAACGCCGCTGCCTTGCCCATGGCATTGTTCTGGACGCTCCTGGAAGTTCATCCCAGCTGCGGAGATGTTCCGGTTACTCCTGGAAGTTCATCCTGCACAATGCCAAACATGTCTGATGTTGCTTCCATGCCCGCTGGGATGTTCCACTTGCTCCCGGAAGTTTTACCTGCATACTGCTAAACATGTCCAACACCGCTTCCATGCCAGCAGTGATGCTCTGGTGGCTCTCAAATATTCATCCCCCGCACTATTGAATGCATCTGACGCCTCTGCTATGCTAGAAGGGATGTTCTGTTTACCCCCAGAAGTTCTTCTGGCGCACTACTGAGCGTGCCCGAAGCCTCTGCTTCCCAGCTCCGGTCGCTCCCAGA
Organism: Xylocarpus granatum; assembly: GCA_019650275.1. Lineage (NCBI taxonomy): Eukaryota > Viridiplantae > Streptophyta > Magnoliopsida > Sapindales > Meliaceae > Xylocarpus > Xylocarpus granatum. The sequence goes on along the minus strand of BNST01000426.1, from coordinate 7,143 downwards.
AGTTCTTCCTGTGCACTATTGCGTGCACCCAAAGCCTCTGCTGGGTCTGCCGGGATGTTCTGGCTGCTTCCGAAAGTTCATCCTGTGCACTACCAAACTTGCCTAAAGCCTCTACCATGCCTGCTGGGGTGTTTTGGTTGATCCCAAATGTTCATCCCGTGCACTGCCAAACGTCTCTGACACCACTGGCATGTTCTAGCCGTTCCAGGAAGTTCGTCCCGTACACTGCCGAATGCCCCTGAAGCCTCTGTCGCGCCCACATGGATATTCAATTTGCTCCTAGAAGTTCATTCTGCACAATGTCGTACTTGCCTGAAGCCTCTGCCTGGCCCACTGGGATGTTCCCGTTGCTCTAGGAAGTTAGTCCCATGCACTACCCAATGTGTCCAACGCTGGTGCCACACCCGAAAGGATGTTTTGGTCACTCACGAAATTCATCCCACAAACTGCTGAACGCGACCGACACCTCTGCTGTGCCCGCGAGGATGCTTTGGTCACTCCCAAAAGTTCATACTGCACACTAACCCAACACTACTCGACAATGCAGACGTTCTGGTCACTCCTGGAAGTTTGCCCCACGCACTGTTGAATGCGCCTGATCCCTCAGCTGTGCCTGGGGGGATGTTTTGGTCACTCTTGGAAATTCGTCTTAAGCATTGTTGAACACGTTCAACGCCTCTGCCAACCCACTTAGGGATTTTAGTCGCTCCAAGAAGTTCTTCCCATGCATTGCCGAACGCTCGCAATGCTGCTGTGCTGGACGTGGCATTGTTCTAGCCGCTCCTGGGAGTTCATACTGAAGGCGTCCGCGTGGATGTTCTGGTTGCTCCCCTAAGTTTGTCCTGCACACTGCGAATGCACCCAATGCCTCTACCACACCTGTAGGGTTGTTCTGTGTCACTCTGGAAGTTCGTCCTAAATGCTGCTGAAGAGTCCGATGCCGTTACCACGCCCATGGGGATGTTTCGGTTGCTCCTGGAAGTTCCCCCCATGCACTGCCTAACATGCCCAATGCTTCTGCCGCGCCTGTACGGATGTTCCAATCGCTCATTGGAGTTTGTCCCGTGCACTGTTGAACGTGCCGAACACATCTCTTGTGCCCGCGGGAATGTTTGGTCACTCCTGCAAGTTCATCCTGCACACTACCAAACATGTCTGATGCTTCTTTCGTGCCCATGGGAATGTTTTGGTTGCATCCGGAAGTTCATCCTGCGCACTGCCTAAAGCACCCGACTCTTCTGCCACGCATGAGGGGATGTTCTGGTTGCTCACAGGAGTTTTTCCCATGTGCTGCCGAACGCGCTCAATGCCTGTAGCATGTCACAAGAATGTTCTAGTCACTCTGAAAGCTTGTCCTGCACGCTACCGAATGTGTCCAATGCCACTTCTACACCCGTGGGGATGTTTTGGTTGCTTCTGAAAGTTCGACCCATGCGCTGCCTAACACGCCCGATGCTTCTCCCGCGCCTGCGGGGATGGTCCGATTGCTCACGGGAGTTTGTCCTGTGCACTGCCGAACATGCCTGATGCCTCTGCTGTGCCCATGGGAATGTTCTGGTCACTCCCAGAAGTTTGTCCTGCACGCTGCCAAACGTGTCCAATGCTGCTTCCGCACCCGTTGGGATGTTTCACTTGCTCCTGGAAGTTCGTCCTGCAAACTACCTAACGCACCCATGCTTCTGCTGCGCCTGCGGGGATGTTCCATTGCTCACAGGAGTTTGTCCCGTGTACTGCCAAATGCGCCCGATGCCTCTGCCGTGCCCGCGGGAATGTTTGGTCACTCCTGGAAGTTCATCTTGCATATTGCCAAATGCACCCAATGCATCTTTTGCGCCCATGGGGATGTTCTGGTGACTCTTGGAAGTTCGTGATGTGCACTGCCGAACCCACCCGATGCATCTGCCGTGCCAGTGAGGATGTTCCAGTCACTCCTAAAAGTTTGTCCTAAGCACTGCCGAACGCGTGTGACGCCTCTGCTGAGCTTGCATGGATTTTTCAGTCACTACCAAAAGTTCGTGCTGCACACTGCCAAGCACACACAATGCTACAGCCATGCCCACGGGGATGTTGATGTCACTCTGGGAAATTTGTCCTGTGCACTGATGAATGCACCCGAAGCCTCTTCCACACCCAAGGGGATATTTTAGCCACTCCCAATAGTTCGTCCCGAGCACTGCAGAACACATTCAATGCCTCTGCCTAGCCCGCAGGGATGTTCAAGTTCCTCCCGGAAGTTTATCCCATGCACTGCCAAACATGTCCAACCCCGTGGTTATGCCCATAAGGATGTTTGGGTCACTTGTGGAAGTTCTTTCCGCGTACTACTGAACATGCCTGAAGCCTCTGCCACACTCGTGGAGATGTTTCGGTCGGTTTTGGAAGTTCATCCTGTGCACTGCCCAAAAGGCCTGATACCGCTGCGGTGCCTGCGGGGATGTTCCGGTCACTCTTGGAAGTTTGCCTCGCACACGCTGAACGTTTGCCACTCCATTGCCGTGCCTGTGGGGATGCTCCGGTCTCTCCCAGTAGTTCTTTCCGAGCACTGCAGAACACGCCACATGCCGCTGCTGTGCCTGGTGGAATGTTTTGGTCACTCTCGGAAGTTCCTCCTGCAGACGACCGAACACATCCAATGCCGCTGCTGCACCCGTGGGAATGTTTGGGTTCCTCCCAGAAGTTCCTCCAGTGCACTACTGAACCTGCCCAATGGCTCTGCTGTGCCCGCATGGATGTTCCGGTCACTTCAGGAAGTTCATCCCAAGCACTGCTGAAAGTGTCCGACATCTCTGCCGAGCCTGCAGGGCTATTCCGATTGCTCCCAGAAGTTTGTCCCGTGCACAGCCAAACTTTCCTGAAGCTTCTGCCTTGCCCACGGGGATGTTCTAGCTGCTCCTGGAAGTTCGCTGCTCCTAGAAGTTCACCCCACGCACTGCCAAACGTACCTGATGCCTCTGACACGCCTGCGGGTATGTTGCGGATGCTCCAGAAAGTTCATCTTGGGCACTGCCGAACATGCGACATAGGGATGTCCCCGTCGCTCCCAGAAAAGTTCCTGCTGCACACTACCCAACATGCTTGAAGCCTGTACCATGCCCAAGGGGTTGCTCTAATCGCTCCCAGAAGTCCATCCCGCGCACTGCCCAATGCGCCCGACTAGCTGCTGGGGCCGCAGTGATGTTCCGTTCACTCCTGGAAGTTCATCCGGCCCATTACTGAATGCGGCCAATGCCTCTAACCTGCCTGCGATGATGTTCCAGCCGCTCTTAGAAGATTGGCCCAAGCACTGCCAAATGTGTCCAACACCTCTGCCGAGCCCATAGGAATTTTTTGGTCACTCACAGAAGTTCGTCTTCCGTATTGTCAAATGTGCCTGAAGCCTCTACCATACCTACAGGGATGTTTCGGGTTGTTCCCAGAAGTTCATCTTGCACACTGATGAACACACCCGACACAGCTGCCGCATCTGCGGGGATATTTTGGTCGCTGCCACAAGTTTGTCCCATGTACTGCTGAACGTGGCCAATGCCTCTGCCACCCGCACGGGGATCTTCTAGTTTCTACCATAAGTTCGTCCCATACACTATCCAATGCACCTGAAAACTCAGCTGCACCTATGGGGGATGTTTCGGTTGCTCTCAGAAGTTCATCAAAGGGCACTATTTAAGGCAGCCAAAGCCTTTACAGTGCCCTTAGGGATGTTCCATTGCTCCTGGTAGTTCGTCCCGCACAATGCCAAACATGTCCAACGCCGCTGCCGCGCTCGCGGGGATGTTCCAGTCACTCTTAGAAATTCATCTTGTGCACTACCACATGCATCTGATGCTGCTGCCATGCCCGTGGGGATGTTCCAGCTACTCTTGAAAGTTCATCACGAACACTGCCCAACACGTCTAATGCCTCTGCGTAGCCCACTAGGATTTTTTGGTGGCTCCCAGAAGTTTGGTCTGTGCACTACCAAACATGCATGATGGCTTTGCAGTGCCTGCAGGTGTTCCGTCATTCCTAAAATTTTGCCCTGTGCACTGCCTAACGCACGCAAAGCCTCTGCCCCGCATGTGGGGTTGCTCCATTCACTCTTAGAAGTTCATTTTGCACACTGCAGTACCCACGGGGATGCTCTGCCCGTCCCCTGAAAGTTCATCCTATGCACTGCCGAACATGACTCATGCTTCTGCCACGCCGATACGTATGTTTAGGACAATCTTGGAGTTTTGTCCTGTGCACTGCCCAACGTGCCCGAAGCCTCTGACGTGCCTGCAGTTTAAGTCACTCTCAGAAGTTCATCCCGCGCACTGTCAAAACCCGTCCAACGCCTCTGCTGTGCCTGCAGGGATGTTCCTGTCACTCTCGGATGTTCGTCCTGAGCACTGCCAAATGTGTCCGATGCCTCTGCCGAGCACGTGGGGATGATCTGGTCGCTCCCAGAAGTTCATCCCGGGCATTGCTGAATGCATCTGATGCCTCTGTTGTACCTGCGGGAATTTTCTGGTCTTTCCTTGAAGTTTGTCCTGCGCAATGCTGAACTGTTGGGGTCCTAATTTTTTCCCAACTTTTCTAAACCTTAGAATAGAATTCCTATTTTGACTAAGCCTTTCTTTCCTTATCTTATCTCCTCTCCTACATCTGTTGACCTTTATCTTGCCATTTCCTTCTTGGATTAGGACTTGCATATGGCATGTCCTTCCATTCCAAGACTCCTCCTTGATGTGAACATCTTGTGGAAGTCCAACCTGCCATGACGTCCTACTACTGCTGGAGTTCCTCATGCCGTCAATCTCCTTCTTTTGCTCGAATTGCTTCAAGCGTGTCCTGCCAATGCTGGTCTTCTTCTTGGCTTGGATTTCTGCAATCAATTAGGACTAAGTCAAAACCTGGCCGTGCTTCACTGCTTGCTGTGTGCAGTCTTGTTACACACACATTCTGGCTTGTTTCTTCCTCATGCTCCCTTTGCCTCCTAAGGTCCTTATTTTCTGCCCATTGCATTTCCTGCACACTTAGGCTCTCAACACGAACGTGCCCGACGCTGCTTCTGTGCCTGCAGGGATGTTCCAGTTGCTTCTAGAAGTTTGTCCTGTGCATAGCTGAACATGCTTGACGCCTTGCCTGCGCCTCCGGGGAAGTTTCGGTTGCTTTCAAAAGTTCATCCTGCACACTACTAAACAGCATCAGACACCTTTCCCAAGCCTACAGTGGATGATCCGATCACTCTTGAAGTTCATCCTGCAGACTACCAAATGTGCCCGATGGCTCTGCCGTGTCTGCAGGGATGTCCTGGTTGCTCCCAGAAATTCATCCAGTGCACTGCCAAATTGTTGGGGTCCCAATTTTTTCCCCAATTTTTCTACACCTTAGGGGTCAGCACGCCTACTGGAATCCTTCCTAACTTGCTGTCCCATTTGATTCTTGAGTTCTTTTCTTATTTTATATCCCCTAAGCTGTCCTTTGGGTTAACTAATATATATAAAGATATGTTGGATAGGCAAGACAACTCTTAAACCTATCACAACTTGCCTTGGTTGAAGAAGACAACTCTTAACTTCAACCTTAGCTCTTAAGCAAGGAAGACAACTCTTAACCTTAACTTAAGCCCAAGTTATCTCAAGAAAACTCTTAAAAGATAACTGAAAATATAAACAAGAATGTGAGCAAGAATGCTTACCTTTGATTCTTGATTAATGAATGAGAAAATAACAAAATTCGTAGCTTATCGCCCTCCTCACAAATAATGGGCTGTATTTATAGTCCTAAGATAGCCTTATCCTAATTTAACTAGTACTTAGGTTCCTTATCCACTTAAGATATGTTTTCCTAAGTCAACAAGCTTTTCTAAGTCAAATAAAACATTATCAAGATAGACCTTATCCTTTGTGTCCTAATCCTACTAGGATTCTTGGTCTTTCTTGAATTCCTACTTAGACTAGAATTCCTACTTGATCTTGTTTTCTACAGCAGCTGGACTTCCTCTTGGCTTATCCTTCTAGGACTAGGATCTCAATAAGTATCCTTCTGCCCTCAGAATTCTTCTTGTCGCAACTATCCTATTACTACTGGTATTCATCATGTGCTCAAGTTATTTATACCACCAGTTCACTTGTCCATCACGTGAGTCGTCCGTCCCAATTGTTTTGCTGATCATGGCAAAATCACCTTAAATACTGTTCTAAAGTTCAATTGGTTACCTCACTTTTGCCACCTGTTTGTGGATGAAAGGCGGCATGAAGCGCCGACCAGAAGTTGCGCTGCTGAGCTGCACGTGTGAGAGTCCTTCAGAATTGATCATAAACGACCAAGTGTCTCTAAATCCAGACAGAGATTGTTTGTGGATGCCATGAAAGTCTTACTCACATTCTTGATGAAACTCTTCTTGGGCTACTTCTCTTTTGCCGCTTGTAGGGAGGGATGACCGGACAAAGGACACTTCATTGCTATGCCACAGGGGATGTTCAGGTTCACTCCTGCGAAGTTCACCAACAGGCAACGGCCAAACACGACAGATTTCTCCGCTGCAGCTGTAGGGAGTTTTGGTTGCACCCATAAGTGACTCACGCGCACTGCAGAATGTGCATGACGCTGCCAAACTGCCTGTCTGGGATATGTTTCGGTTGCTTCTGCAAGTTTGTCCAGCGCACCATCAATCACACCCAATGCCTCTGTCAGCCTACCGGGATGATCCGGTCAGTCTCGGAATGTTGTCCTGAGCACTGTCGGATGTGTCTATTGCCTCTGCTGTGCCTACGGGGATGTTCTAGTCACTCCTGGAAGTTGTCCTTTGCAAGGCCGAACGTGCACGACACCACTGCCATGCCAAAGGATGTGTCTTGAAGTTTGTCCAGCACCGCCAAATGCGTGGCCCGTGTGCCCGTGGGATGTTCTGAACATTTCTGGAAGTTTATCCCATGCACTGCCCAGTGCCCAAAGCCTTGCTGCGATCGCTGCAGCAATGTATTGGTCGCATCCGGGAAGTTCATCCCGTGCATTGCCGAATGTGCATGATACCTCTGCTGTGCCTGCAGGATGTCTAGTCGCTCCCAGAAGTTCGTCCATGCACTACCGGACGTGGCTCCATGCAGCGCGCTCGCCATGACCACGGGGATGTTCTGGTTCGTTCCCAAAAGTTTGTTCGTGGACAGCCAAATGCACCAG
>BNST01000425.1:0-43028 GCA_019650275.1 Xylocarpus granatum | reverse complement strand
TTTCAAAGATATGATTTTAAGAAGGAAGCAGAAAAATCAAGAGTGCATGAGAAAATGTTCCCTGGCTTACCCTTTGACATAATAATAGAGAATAAGGTTCATTAGATCACATTCACTTCTTAGGTGCAGAGTGGGACAAACAGACAGTTGTAAGCTAAGCAGTAATTCTGTACCAATGACAGTACACTAGAAAAAGAAATAACTGGCTATCAAACCATACTGCATGCACGACCATGCACAATGTTTATTTAATTTCTTCAAAACCTCCTCTTATTCACATAGCAATGAAACAGACACAGAATGAGTAAAGAAAAGAGGCATTTTTTTACTAGTCAACGTAATTATGGCACTTCTTTTTAATATTTGCCAAAATGAGTAAACTGAAGCATGTAGGCAAGCTTTCAAATGGATCAAATACAAACACAGTTTCCCAATAGCAAAACACTCAGATATCTAATTACACAGCAAAGAGGGAATTGATACATACCTTTCCACGTTTGCAATGGATCAAAACCGGATGATTTCTCACATCTGCAAACCAAAACAAACCAATTGAGGTACTGAACCAAAACTAAATAAAAAAAGGATTATAATTAAAGAATCTAATAGCAAAAGAATTTTCCATCTATGAAACTAAAACTAATTCAGTACCTATTAAGATTTTCAGAGCCTCCAAGATTGTATCCCTGTGAATTGATAGAGGGGGCTCCTGTAGATGCATGCTACGGTCATAAGCAAACACAAAATAAAAAATGAAATAGAACAACCAGTTTCAATCATATTCCATCACGTATTATTGGCCTTTTCCGACGACGCAAGCATTATATCACGAAATCAAGATGTGAAAATAATTTCTATACAGCTTTGTCTTCGAAATTCATGGATCAAACTTTCCACCAAAAGATTTCCATATTATACAAACAAAGAGTAACAGTAAATATACAGTTTTCCGGGGGAGTAATAAACGATACCGTTTTGCCTTCAATTCCAAACTGGAAGAGCCGAATATTGTTAACAGGAAGAAACTTCGAATTTTCTTCTGGATACGGTTCAGGACACAGATATCTGCTCGCAATTACACAACAATGAAATATTTTATTCTTTAAATGATTTCTTGAATTAAATTAAATCATACTTAAGGCGAACGCCGCATTATCAGAAAATAATTGTCTGAAATTCAAAAGAATTTTTAAAAAGAAAATTTAAGGGACAAAATTGATTACATGATGGATCGAAGATTTAGGGTTTTTAGGAAGCCAAAATTGTCCCGCTGAGGGAAACCGGATCTGTAAATGCCTTCTTCAACCATAGAGAAATTCAGCGGCGGTACCAACAAGTCGTCGTTCTGTTCTCCATCCCTAATTAAACACATGGCTTCTCTAATCTCCTCACTCCCCTCGTTTGATTGCGAAGACGAGAAAGCAACGAAGCGACAACTCGATGAACAACAACGAATGCAGGATCAAAGAGCTAGCAAAATGAGAAGAAGAGAGGGAAAACAGGACGTCGTTTGACAGTGTAACGAGTTTGTTAGGATTCTCATTCTTGTGGGGTCCGGGTCCGAATCCGAAACAGAAAAAGAAAGAAAAATAAAAGCACGGGCGGTGTTTTATAAAATCATGAAAATTAGAGGATATATATTGCATGTAAATAGATAAATTATATCATTATTAGAAAAATAAATTATAGGGACTTGAATGTTATTATCCGCACCTAGGTAGTCATGTCAGGGTCCTAGGTTCAAAGTCGGTGACTTGGACTTGTTTTCTCTTCATAATGTTCGTCGAGTCCATATGATTTTGACACGTGTCGCTTCTATATCTTTGGCACATTTTTTATGACGATAAATTATAATTTAAAAATAAAAAATTATTTATATTCTAAAATATTTTATTATTAAATATTGATTGAAGATAATATTTTTTTAATATAAAAATCTAACTTTTATATATTAATATAACATTATAATTATCTACGATATTTATTAATTAATTATTTATATTTTAAACGAGATTGAATATTTTATTATTTTTGACATTTTAAAAGATTTTCTTAATTACAAAAAAAGACATTATTAATAGAAATAATATTAAAAGTTATTTTCAACAAATCCAATAATCTACAGTAGAAAATTGCAGAATATCCAAAAGAGAAGGTCAGATGGCATGGTATTACACATACATAATAATATTAACAATTAGGAAAGATAATTCTTTAAAAGGTATACAGGAAAACTTCAATCCATACAATCACAGTGCAATTTCTAGAGAAGACACAAGAAGAACATAGAAGAGACAGTGTTTCAATAGGATTTTAGACATTTAAATATATACCATACTATTATTGTTTGTTTGTTTATTGTTATTGATTAATTGGAATGGGTGACAAGATCATGATTTGCTTGAACAGAAGCAGCTGCTTGAGAATCCATGGAAAGCTGAAATTGTTCCAAAGAAGGACAAGGATTAACCAGATTTTCCCAGCCTTTGATTGGATTAGTATACTAATATTATTATTAATACAGCTGCTTGCTGAACCATCAATTCCTATATGCCTTACATGCTTCACATCTGTTGGAAACCCTATTTCAATTTCTCTATCCAAATCTTCCATCTCTTCTTCCTTGTATACTACAAAGAAAATAATTAATTATTGGATATATATAAATAAATGAAAGCTATGATAAAGTGAGGTTGATGACTTACGAAAGACATGAGATAAGGTTTTGAAGGTTCTAAGAAGGCGATGCAAACCAGTGGAAATGTCAGGCTTTGAAATAGCAAGCAACGTCCCACTCTTCATGCTTTCATTACTTGACAAACTGTCTTCATCTTCTTCTCGATTTCCTTCACATGCATTCAGATATGTCAGCGAATTCAAATGCAGAAGAAAGGAAAGAAGACGGACAAAATGATCGACATGAGAGAGAGAGAGAGACTTATTGCGGCAGAAGACGAATTTTTGTGATGATTATCAGAAGAAGCTGCTAACTTTCGACATTGTTGGCGGCGGAGGTGGTGTCTTACAGCAACATCAATGCTTGATTCAGAAACACACCCACCAGAGAAAGGAAGAAGAACAAATCTTTCCATTCTATCTCTCATTTCTTTTCCTTTCTTCTCTATGAACTTTAAGGAGAGTGAGTGAGAAAGAGAGAAAATACATGAATTGTGAGTATGGAAATGGGATAAGTTGTTTGTTATAATGGTTTGATGGATCATCATGGCTTTGTTCTTAAGTTACAATTGCGTTATTATTAACATAAGCGTACAATGTAAAGTGAAGATATTATACACATCATGATCTTCAGTTAGCTTTGTTTGGTAGAGAGTGAGATACAATGTACCAGTATACACCAGACCATCTAACGGTTGGTAATAAATATATAGTTTGTGAATGGTGAAGTTTAACCAAAGAAGAGTCATGGCTAACCCATATAGGAAATAGAGAGGATGGGTGAGGTAGAACTGAATCAAATGCATGATGCTACTCTTAGCCTAGCCTTCCCAATTTTTCTTTCTCAATACACTTTTCCCATTTCAAGATTCTGCTGTGGCCTCCTCTCCTACCTTCAGTTGCCTCTCTTCTACAATAAGCCACCTTTTATTTTTTATTTAAAATATATATATATATATATATATCTTATAAATAAAAATATCATTTTTCTACTACTTCTTGTTCTTTTTCTTTTTTGGGTTGTCTGTTTACTTGATTTCAACTCTACCTAACTCAGAAGTTGTGCATTCAAAGCTATATATCCCATTGACTTCTACTAGAAAAACTTGAAGTATTGGTGTTAGAGATCAACCTCAGCATTTCCCCATTCTAAAGATGTACACAATCATTGATTTTGTTGAATTTTGAAGATTAATTTTACAATTGATTAATTTTAAAATAATTTTATACATAATTAAATTTTTTAAAAGAACACGCAAACAACATCGTATGATCTATCCCATTTAAAACCTTTTTATTTTTTAATACTAAACATATCTCGACACATTTAATATGTCTTTTGTTTTTAAAAACGGGAAAGAGTAAGAAAAAAGAGAAAGAAAATGACAAAGAAAATGAACAAGTTTTTTATTTTATTTGTATGTACCATAAAATCATTCATTATTTTTTTACTTTAACAAAAATATCCTTTACTTTTAAATTTATTAATATTAATTAAATTATTTTTATTTTTAATTTAAATTATTATATTTATTAAAAATAATTGTTATGATAAATATTTAACAAATATATATATATATATATATTACTTAAATATAAATATAAATACAAATACTTTTAGAATTCATGTAGATACCTCTAAAATTAATGCGAATTCAAGTTTAGAGAAGATCCAAATTCCATCAATCTACACCATAAATAAATATCATATAATTCCTAATCTTCATAGTTTAAGAAACCATAAAATCTTAATTTTTGACAATTGCAAGATTAATTGCTCATCTCATAACTATACAACGTATATTTTGAGCTTTTGAGTTCACATTTTCTAATTTCTGCTAAGGAAAAGTTTTAAAGAAAGCTTTCAAAATATGATTTATATATGCTGATTATATTAAAGTATAAAACCATTTCAGTGTTTATCATTACAAAACTTCAAAAAGAAATGAAAAGAAAAGAAAAAGATGAGAGAAAGTGAAGAGTGTAAGGACACCCTAAAAGAATCAAGGTTAGCCTACAAAATCAAACTTACAGGGGAGGATAGAAGTACGACGATAAGGAAAACCCGAGGAAAAGCATGCCTCCAATTGTCGCGACTGTGCGTTGTGATATCTTAGATGCTAGCATGCTTCCTCCGATGACAGCCAGTGAAGTGCAAATGGTGTGCCCTATTGTGGCCCCAACTGCAACTCCAACTGCATTTTTGTGGGTTGCTAGCTGCAGAAACAGATATTATGCTTCATGTTGTATTCATATTCCACACTTCAATGTTCAACTGCTCTTACAAGGAAAAGGACCAGACAAGTGCCCGAAATATAAGGATGAGAGCATGTCTTAATTTTTGGGTTAATGTAAGTCTTAACTATACAAATCTTATGAAAGTCATTTCATAGAGTCAAGAGATTCACAAGCAGTCAGAAGTGAACTATAATACACTAACGGGGAAAATACATGTGTGCATGTATCAACCACTTCCAAATGAATATAAATTCATTTTCAACAAAAGGCAAGGGTTAGAATAAGGCCCAAACAAATTCTGAGTACTGCATATCACCACAATACAAAGTTACACAGTCAATTCAGTTCAGTATTTTATTTTATTGTTTTTCATTTATATTTTATCGGAGAGAGAAGAAAAGACAATAAGTAGTTAGAGAGCTATACTTTGATAAAAGACTAAGAAATCGAGAAAAGAAAATTTAACTTACAGCAATTGTGGCTATCTGGCTACGATCCCCCCACTCTGCTAGAAATGTCAAAATGAATGACTGCATTGTAAAATCAGAAGCTTTGGCTGAGATGATAATCAGAAAATTTAAAGTAAACAAACTTAAGAATATTTCAAACAGTAGAATCAGAGAAATTATACCACTACAAGCATGAACGTAAAAAATTGACTCTAAGAACCAATTACTTAAGCCTACCTCTAAAAATATGGGCGTGCAAAATCTTGAAAAGAAGCGGCGGAAGTTTGTCTTCCCTTGCCCAGACTCAAGTTTCTCCTCCACCTTAATATGTGAGTGCAAAAAAGGAGAATTCAAAGAAGTATGGTAAAAATTGTGAACAAGTTAAATGGTTAGAAAGGCAAACAGGGAATCTCAAATAACAGCAGTTGACATGAAATCATTAATACAAGAAAAAAAAGTAAGAAATAATAAGGAAATAAACAAGAAAAAATTAAAATAAAAACAGTTTAGAAGTCGTCTGCAGTAGGAAAAATTAGGCAAGGAAATTAAGCACCATTAGAAGATTTGATTAGCCCACATGAGATTTAAGTTAGACAATGATATGAAAAGCCTGATAATCTGCCCATGATGTCAGTCTTTTCCAATACACTATGAAATACGACTTGGATCTCAGGTTATTGACATGTAAAATATGAAGTGGCAGCTCAGATTATTTTATCATTGGAAACCAACAAGATTCTTGGCCTCTCAATACATTCACCGAGGTTAAAAACTTTGTTTGCCCACAGGTAGGTCAGGAATTCAAACCCTTAGCATCACATACTACGAGCATTTTTGCACGAGGCTCCTAGCAACCAACATTATAGGCTCTTGCAGTAGTCTCCAATTCAGAAGATGGTATACTTACAACAGTTCAGCAATTTTTGGGTATCAAAAATAGAAAAATATAGAACAAAACATAATACACGTATCATAAGCAAACTTCCAATAAACTGGCATGGACTGAGAGAACAAACGTACCTCCTCCATTTCCTTTTTCTGATCTGATTTTGAAACTGACGTCCAAGCTATGTAAAGCAGCCGAAGACCGAAAAATGCATAAAGAACTGAATACACAGGGAAAAAAAACATAGAAATCATGTTAAATTCGTCTAACACCCAACCAATTCAAATCATCCAACACCAAGATGAATTATGACAAAGTTGGATCAAGACAATGTAAATAAAATCTTAAAGTGGGAAGATTGAACTACACATTGTAAGGCCAATCTTCATCAATGTTCATTTTCCTAGGTCAACCTGTGAAGTTTCATTGTCTCATAAATGACAGCACAAGGCATCGCATTTCCAGGGTCTAATACATAGGAATATAACATATAAGATTTGGTTCCATCATTGAATAGCGTTATCTCGTGATTTTTCTATGTCAGTAGAAATAAATCATAATAATGAGGAATATTTCACTGGTTCATTGACACATATGGAGTTGATAAATACATAACTGAAATATAATCAATACAAGAATCATTAATTCATTGATGTGTTGATTAGATTCAGGCCATTACTCAGCTCCTACCAGTGTGATGATAACATATTCCTGTATCAATTGTTTTTCACTCGATCATCCATCTAACTGTCTAACAACACCAAATTTCAGCACTAGAATATTTCATGCGTAGTACAGTAAATCTTGTAAGGCAATGAATCGTTGCTAGTAGTAAGAGTATTTTACTAATTTCTTTTTTGGTAACTGCACAAATACACAGTATGGGACTATATTGGAAATGTGTAAAACCAGTTCCCAGTGGATATCGATTACAATGATGTTTTTAGGTTGCTGGCAAAAGCTACAACTATAATTGTGTATCATGTTTACGTGTTTTCCTCCAATACAGATAAAGGAAAATCAGCATTGTAGTCGCATGGTAAAATATAGAAAAAGATAAGCTACAGTATTAGTGAATATAACAAAGATAATAAAGGAGTAAACAGCATTAGGTTTGGTTATTGTTTAACAATTAAACAACAATTAAGTATGGAAATAAATAAGATCAATGGCATCATAACAAGAAAATTAAATCCAACAAATACCACTACGAAAAGTATTTCACAAAAATGAAAAAGCTGGAAGACAAAAAAATAAAAAATAAAACAGAGCAGCATGCCAATAATGCCAGATTAAGACCAGAAACAGAATCGTATTGGTTCTCTCACTGTCCATAAAACTAAAATTGCATACAAGTACACAATCAAATAAAGAAATAGCAAAATTTGCCCCATCAGTTATAGTCTAAATTAAACAAATATATAGAACTATTCATAACGAAAAAGTACAATTTAAAAAAAAACCCACATAACACAGAAGGGTACAGAGACAAAAAAGAAGAAGAAAAAAGAATAAAAGGCAGCAGGAGGGAAGTGGGATACATAATATGTATACCTGTGGCCGCACTATTTGTATGCTTCCTTGATATCAAATTCGGCACAATCCTACCTAGTCCAGTAGAAAGTACCTAATTGACATGTACAACAACTTTAACCCTGATAACATCAAGTATTAGAGAAATAGCACTTAGTAGTGCTTCTTGGTTGCTGGAACCATTTGATTACAATGCCGTATAAATGCATTGCATTATCAGAATAAAAAATAAGTGGACATGACAAAACAGAATCCACAATACTTGAACCAAATTACAGAGGGCTAACTTACAGTCATAACAATCAAAGCGGTGAGAGCACCTGATAAAACAGTTGACTTAGGATGACGCATAGCCATAAGAGCTGCTATGATAAAAGTCTCATCTCCAATCTAATTGAATTTTTCAATCAACCAATTACAAAATTAGCTTTCAAATTTTTGCTAAAAAATTTATGGCGACAAGCTTTCATTAATTTTATCAACAATAGTTACACTTTATAACAAAATATTATATATAAATGGAAACTATTTAAGATTAGGAAATGTGAGAGCACGAACCTCACTGACAAGAATCATAGACAAACTTGCAATGAATGCATCAAAAACTCCGAGACCCGAGTCAACGTGAATAGCCATGGTACTTATATCGGTCTCTAGATCGTCCGAAATAATCTGAATAAATAAAAAGCTTAAATTAATTTTGATGAACTTTCATTTCTTTTCATCACTTAGTTTTCTTGACATCCAAACATTTATAATTCGGCAAAGAAACAAAAGAGACAATGAGCAAACTAACCAAGCCCCGGCGGCCCAGATCTTTAGCTGATCGACTGACATCTTCACTTTCAGTTTCGACCCCAGCAGCCTCCTGCAAATTCAAAAACCCATTACAATCAATCTCAAACAAAATAAATAGAGACTGAACGAGAGTGAGAGAACGACAGAAACCTGTGCAGAGATGGCAGAAAAAGCGCAGAAGAGGCATAAAGCGATGAGGAGGAGAAACCGGAGAGAGCGATTTATGGGGTTTGACCAAAAGCCCATATCGGCGATGTGAAATTCTCGCTGATCGAGGGGAACTGGTGGGAAACAAATCAGATCTGCTTGAAACACAGAGATCTTGCAGAGCGCCAAGATCCCTACAGAAAAATGTGTAGGAAAGAGAGAGGGTTCATATTTCAAATGGCTGCAACACCGATAATTTGACCAGCAAATTTTAAACGTTAGAAAAATTCAGCAGAGGAAATAATAACCTTTAGGTCCCTCATTTTTTTATTTTTTACTAAATGAAGACAATATTTCTAGTTTTAACCAATGGACCATTTTAACAGATGATTAAATAACCATTATTATTTCAATTTTGATAATCCAATCTAAAAATATGCTAAATTAAATTGGGTGGGTTGGTTTTTATAAGCTTCAAAAGGACCCAAACTAGCTAAGAATCGCCATCACATATGATCTGGGAGGATGTAACTTAGCATCAAAGGTCACTTGATTATTTCAAAAGAGACTAGGGATTTAAGTGTTATAAATTGATAAATTATACTGTTTCTTATAAAAATATAAAATAAAATGTTCCTAAATGTTATTATAAGTAAAAATGATCTTTCTGGGAAAGTAACAATACAGTTGTGCAAAGAAGCAAGTTAAATTCATTGCAGTAGGAGAGTTTCTCACCTGCTTTCAAGAATCGAATACATTAATTATAATATCTCTAAAAAATGCATGACTCAATTTCTAAGGCATAAGTTAAAGATGGGTATTTATGGTTAAACGTCTTTGATTAACACTAATCAAGGAATTTGCAGAAAGATTCGAGGATCTTGACATTTATTGTGTAATAATGATTTGATTACCATGGTAGAAAGATTCTTGGTACAGAGACAGTGAGGGACAGAAGGAATGGCATGTTGTTTTTATCACAAGCAAACTTTGTGAATAAGGTATTCAGAAGGTTTGAAATGACAGATTTGCAAGCATGTGCAAACGCCTTTAGCTTCTCATTTCAGGTTATACAACTCACAATCACCTAAACACAGTTGAAGACAGAGCATACATGGATAGGATCCCTTAAGCTTAGGCTGTGGGAAGCCTTATGTATATGCTTTCGTCTATTTAAGACTTACATAACATGTTTAAATAATAACATATTTCAATATGAGATCTACTGTTTGATTTCTCTTGCATGAAATAATTTTTTATTTTCAAAATTAAAGCAACTCTATGATTTGGTTCCAGTTTTTAGATTTTTGGAACCAGAACTTATCCTAAAAGAACTAATCCCAATTCAAGAACCTATTTTTGGTTCAGTTTTGAGTAGAACTGGAATCATTGCACACTTCTAACGCTTTTGCTAAAAGTATGGGTTCAGTTTTGGGTTGAATGTTTCGTTGAAAAACACAGTAGTGGCTGCCACTAGCAGATGTTCTTGAGGAGACCCAAACATTAAAGCGTGCAAGAATTAGAGTTCTAATTGTTTGTCTTGTAGAGTTGGTGAACGATTTGTGCTTAACTTTCCTTAGTTAACACAGACGTACAAAAGCCAGGTTTATTTATAGATTTTGTAACAGGAAGATAGCGAAGCAAATGAACTAAGATTGATTGCATGAGGTGACCTGGTCATGTCATTTGTCCACCGAGGTCTTTACTCCTAATTTGGTAGTGAGGCAACGTAACAGATTAGAACTACTCTTGTTGCCAACAATTGCATAAAGGCAATTCTTAACCAACGTTTGAAATAATTTATGGATAATAAGTTGGTAGATGCATTTGGGCAATGAAGAACATGGTTAAGGCAACATGACAAGTTTTTTTTTATATTGATAGAAGTAGATCCAGTGTGTTTAATCACTAAATATGGGTCGTTGCCCACTATGACAAATTTTGCACCTTTACATGGCTGTTGAATTTCAAAATTAGCTGCATTAGTGATGATATTGGAGTCAGTGCCACTGATAGCATACCAGAACTATTGGTGATAGTTGTTGTTGGCTTCAATTGCCATTTCTACAAGATCGACATATGGGAGACATCATTGAGAGAAAAAGTTGAACCGCTGATAACAATCCTACAAGAGTGTTGAGTAGATTGTTGGATCTTGAAGCCATTTGATTGTGGTCTCGACTTCTTTATAAATTGTGGTTGTTTTGCTGTAACTGAAACAAAGGCATAATGATTGTCTAGTGCATTTGAATTCTGAGTATCCAAAAGGGTTTCAAAGCTGAGTAGTTCTACTTGTAAACTCCTTTTCCCTTGATTCAACATTAAAGGAAGCGATAAAGAAGGTGGAGGTGTTTCTCAGGCCACCAATGAGAAAACTCATAAGATATTGATCATCAACGGTCAAAGATGGTTTTGGCCTCTTCAATGTAGTATGTGTAGGGTAAATTACCTTCGTAATGGTCTGTTACTGTCTTTTAAGAAGAGCAATGCGTGTCTACGAGGCGGAGGATAAGCTAGCATGAAGAAATTATTTTTTCGGCACTGACAAACGGGACAGAATAAAGCCGAGTGCGAGAGATCGAAGGCATCCGAGAACACGACGTGTCGGAACAAGTGTGCGAGTGACAACCACGCGTTGTGAAGGTGAATGGGGAGACGGATTGTCGTCCGTTTTGTGCAAAACGCGGGAGCTGGTTAAAAATTATAATTAAAAAACAGAAAAAACTATTACTCATTCTCTCTTTGCCTCTCTGGCGCTGTCCGAAGAAAGAAAACGCTGCGTTTTCTCTCTGGTAGTCGGGAAGGAAGTTATTTTTTTAAAAAAATTTTGGAGGGGCATTTGATTAGAGTGACATTTGGAGTTGGTGGAAGTGGTGGTGACAGAGGGAAATGGAGGTTCCGGTGGGGAATTATAGAGTGATAGAGCGCTGATGGAAAGAGAATGGAATTTGAAGCCGGAATTCCGATGTCCCGAGGAGCTGCTGTGACCAAAGTGCCCTCACTGTCACTGTCTTTGGTTTGCCAAGGTTTTGTTTATTTTAAATTTTATTTTTTAAATTATATAATCGAATTCAATTAATTATTTTCATTATTATCTCGATTCTGGTGGTGATTCGTTTGAAAATTTGAATGCAGTTTTACTGGTTTTGTTTTATGATTAATTCTCTTTTTTGCTACTTTGATGATTGATCATTGGTGAAAATCGTTAGCTTTCTGATCTTTTTTTTTATTATCATTCTCTGTTACTTATAGTTTCGGATGATGGCGGTTTCTTGTTGCGATTCGTCCATTTTGTCCTTTTACCCGTTGGATTCTATGATCGATCGGCCGTTAGAATTCGGTTTTCTTTACTATTTAAAAACTTTTAAAAGCAATTTAGATGCTTTTGTTTTTGTTTCTGTTTTACTGTTTTCTAAAATTAGAAGTCTAGAAACGTTCGTAATCGGTACTTCGTCTTGTATTCAGTTATTTGCTGTGAAATATTTGCTCTTATGATCCATTTTGTACACATTAAATTTCAGGTCAAGTTTTGTAAGTAAATAAAGACAATTAAGAAAACATCATGATTATCTTATAGTTCGATTGATTCCAAAAGGCTGAAGAAAAGTTCATGAAATTTTGGATATGGTTTTACTTCTAATTATATATTTGTTTTTGTGTGCATGCGTTTATATTGTACAATAATAGTTAAAACTGTCTTTGTTCATTATTTGAACTCCAAATATTGGGATTAATGGTGTTTGTTTAATCAGAAAGTAAGGGTTGTGAAATAATTAAGTGGAACAATTGTTTATTTGAACTGGTTTTTTTCAGAGGTGGCTGTTGATGTTCCAAAATGGTAAAGAATTTGAGATATTTTTTTCTATGCCGTCAAACTAAGCTTGCTTTTTCATGGTAAATTGTTTTATGATCAATTCTTCTTTACTGATGTAACTTCCAATTTTGTTTAGTGTTGATATATGAGTTTAATGTCAGTTTGTTTATATTTTCTTTGATTTTTATTGGCTTGTGTTTTTCTTTGACATGAGTTCTACTTGATTGAATTCAGTGTATTTAATGGGTACAATTTTTCTTGATGGAGTTATTGCTTGTTTACATAGAATTGTGCTTGTGGTGAGGCATCCAATATTCACACTTGTGAATGGAAGGAAGATTAAAGATTCTTTGTCCAATGTCATATTTTAATAAATAATGTGGTGAATATCCAAATTATAGCTTGGTGAAGTTTGGATCTCAGAGAAAATGAGAAACAAGTGCTTTTAAATGGTTTTTTTAATGCAATTGTAAATTACATGTTCTTTGTTTTTCTTTTCTTTTTCTCTTTTGTTTTCTTTTTTTCTTTCCAAGAACCAAGCTATTTTAAAGGTGTGCAGATGGGAAAGGCAGTAGCTGTGATTTTTTCTGGTGGATCAATGCCTTTATGTCCCATTTATTTCATGCAAACAGAAAATCTTTTACATTTTGAGGACTTCCTTCTGAGAGCACCAAGCATCTCTTAAATCTGAGAACAGTATGTCAAACGTGAATATTGCTTGGATGTAGATTATGTGGAGCTGCACACTGATATTATATAACTTATTGTTTGGCAAATGAATGTACACATTTAGTGTTCTGAACCATTCATTTTATGGTATTTTAGATGCTTTGTGGCAAATGAGCTTGAGATCAAATGAAGCAATGGAATCGTGTTCCTTACCTGAGCGACCTGGAGAGCCAGACTGTTCTTATGAACTCAGAACAGGCCTTTGTAGATTTGGTGGAACGTGTTGATTTAATCATCCTCCTAACCGGAATCTGGTATAAGCTGAAGAATGTTTGGATATATTCTTATGAACTCAAGAGTAAATAATGTACGAATGAAATATCAGTGCCCTATGCTGTTAACTTTATTCATGTACAGCCTTTTTCCTTCTCTTAACATAGCATTAAAAAAGGCAGTTAAAGGGTTAGGCATATACATTGTTTTACTATCGTTTGCTTCTTATAAATTGTTGCACGGAAGTATTTTTATATCCTATGAGAAATCTAAATTAACCATTGAAGTATTTAACACATCCCAAAACTATTTTATTATAGAAGGATGTGGTATCTATTGTGTTTTGACATATATTGTGCATATAGATCATTTTATTTTTTAAAATAATTATTCCTTTTATTCCCCTTCTTTATTGTCTGACATCAGTGAATTGTAGCATGTTTTTATTTGTCAAGTGAATAGAAACAAAAGCATGCTGCTATCTTGCCTGGCTTTGGATTATATGGGTGTTAATATCCTCAGCAAAGAATCTTTGAAATTGTTTTCCTCTGGGTTGTTTGCTGGTTTATTTATTTATTCATTTGTTATTTTCTCCTCTTAAATTAGTTTTTCACATACAGAGACACAGATGCTCTGACATACATTTATGCTCATGCAAAACCAACCAATTGCTCACCCTCAAACACTCAATAGTTTCATGTGCTTCTTTTTGCATTGGCATGCTTCATGGATCAATGCTATTTCTTGTTTACTGTATTCCATAAAAGCTTGAAGATAATTGATCAATACCATGATGTATTTGCTATCTCTTTGGAGTTTGATATATTCATCAGGTTATTTTTAAATTCCAGGCTATTGCCACAGCAAGGATAAAGGGAGAGTACCCAGAACGAGTAGGACAACTTGAATGCCAGGCATGTAATTATACTTCCACTTTTATAAATGACGGCATTGTTATTATATTTATGTTGATTCATTTTTACTGCAAACATTGAAGAAACTAGGTTGGGCACATGGCAGCATGTTTTAAATTAATATTAAGAATCTGTAGGCATTACACTAGAATTGTTGCATCCAAATTAATGTCAGGTGCTTATGGTGAGTGTTCTTAAGGTTTTTCCTAATTCCGTACTTTGTTAAAACCTCTTTGAAGAGCATCATTTTGCAATCACTGTGACATGTTTGATTTATGTGGAAAATTTAATTAGGTCACATAAAAATTGTACAGTCATATCAATATCAAAATAATAGGGGTCACTAGGCTGTCATTATCACTGAAGGATAACGATAAACATCATTTGTCTGTAGTTATTTCAATTATGGCCAAAAACAATGCGAATGGTGAGATTATTTTTATTTGGCTTGTTTGGCTCTATCTTGAATATTTAAGGTTAGTGACGTGAACTAGGCAGTAGAATCAAGGATTTGGGCAATGTTTGAGGTTGAAAATGATCGATCAACAATGTTTTCTATTCCTTGCAACCTATAATGTTCTTATTGTCATATGGTGGTAATACGTCTCATTTGCGCTCATTTTCTGGTGCCATTGTGCATTCTGTTGATATCACAAAAATTTTGTTTTGTTGACTATTATAAAGTCTCATGTTTTGGCTGTCTTGTATTGAAATCTTGATGGAACCATAACGTGTTAAGTTAGTTTGATTTGGTAGGTTTCTGCTGATAATACTTCATCTTGAAAAGTTCTCCAACTCAATTTATGTTTGTCCAAGTTGTTAAAGTGATGCTGTTATACATTTTTTCTTCTCTTGTATGGAAGATTATACTTTTAGAATTTGAAAATATTGAGATGGTTAAACCGTGTATTCTTGCCTTAGAAAAATGGTCATAAAAGAAGTCAATATCAAATGTTTATTAAAATAGAAGGGGATATGTTGTCCACAAATAAATATATCATATATTCATAGAGGCACAGTGGTTTAGAGAGGCATATTTTACTTGCATCAAGTGAATGCTTCTTGTGAGGGCTCAGTATTAAACTGGAGATCTAATTCGGTTGACATTTAATTGGGTGCAAATTTAAGGCATGGCATTGGTATATTTTTTTGTTGACCTGTATGTGTCTATACAAAAAATGCACATTTTAATTCCGCATCTTGAGTTTGGCAAACTAATATTCTGCTTTGAAAAACTTCAGTACTACCTGAAGACAGGAATGTGCAAGTTTGGAGCAACATGCAAGTTTCATCATCCTAGAGACAAGGCTGGGATTGCTGAAAGAGTCTCCTTAAATATTCTGGGCTATCCATTACACCCGGTTTGAAGTCTATATTTTCCTTATAATACTTTTATGTAGTTTGATACAGATGCATGATTAAGTTTTGGGACATTTTGAACTCTCATTTTAGCTTCCCCTGAATATGAATAATTTGGTTGGCTGACTTTAGCAAGTGCACAATAATGGACGAAAACATGGCAACATCTACATTTATTTATAAACTTTTGGAATAAAAAGATACTATGTAGCAGATTGTACATCTAAAACTTTATCATGAATGCAGGCAGAATATCCTGATTCACACTATAGATTGGCTTTAAGTAACAGAAACAAAATTTTGTGTAATCAATAATTTATATATCAAGATAAGATAAGATGCCCATAAACATGTTGGATCCATGTTATTGAGGAATGTTGTAGTTCTACTACTATCTTCTGTTTCTGAGATGGAGATAATATTTTGTTTGTTTTTATTCTTCTTGTTCTTTGGTTGGCTGATATTTGTATTCTTGTTTTGCTGTCTTGCCCTCAGAATGAGAGTGAGTGTGCTTATTATTTGAGAACTGGACAATGCAAGTTTGAAAGTGCCTGTAAATTTCACCACCCTCAACCAACAAACATGATGGTTTCATTGCGTGGCTCTCCTGTTTATCCTACTGTTCGATCTCCAACTACTCCTGGTCAACAGTCTTATGCTGGAGGAATTACTAACTGGTCTAGGTGATCTTTTATTTCCAGCCCACGCTGGCAAGCTGCTTCAAGTTATGCACCATTACTTTTACCTCAGGGGATGGTGTCAGTTCCTGGTTGGAATGCATACAGTGTAAGCTTTCTGTACCCTCTTTTACCAGATTCTATAGCATTTATTTTCTGTATAGTATTGATTGCAAGCAGTGTTACTGGAAAGAGCTTAAATGAATCATGGTCTTCGGTCTTGCTTCAATATTAAAATTGATATAGGGAGAAAGATAATTACTAAATTATGATTCATTGTATTTGGATTACAAGCTTTCCTTCAAATCAGGAAGATGGTTTCAAACATTCTGAGAAAGACTGATACAACTTAATACTTCAAAGGAATCATTACAATTATTAACTCTACTCACTTTTTCCCTTTCCTCGCATGAATCTGCTTACAGATTTCATTTCAAACACCCAACTCTCATTTTGATAGTAGGATCTTCTCTTTTAGATATACATACATATATATATGTGTGTGTGTGTGTGTATTTATGGATGTGATACCACTTGTATTTTGCAGTACAAAATCGTATGCATGGATGATTTATATTTTAATTTGTAAACATTATGGTGTTCGAGGATTCCCTATTTGCGCAATTAGGTTAGGTACAAATATGGTTTGATGTGAGTTGCATAATTGGTTTCTATTGCTGCTGCACATGTGGCCCATAAGTATTCATTTTGGTTATCTTAATAGTTTATTAGTTTATGTTTAGCCATATAGCTGTTGATATGATGATTTCCTTTCAAATATGAAACAAGTTTGATTTTGCTGGATAAAATTTGTGACATTTGAGATGTGGCAACATATTCATGGGATGCCCTGTTTCCAGGGTCGGCTGGGGTCAGTTTCTTCTTCTGAGAACCTGCAACAAACAGCAGGAAACAATCAAATTTATGGATCCTCATGCCAGGGTGAACCTGAAAATTCAGGATCTCAAGGGACAGTGTCTCCATTTCGTTCTGGTTCTGTTCCTGTAGGGTTTTATGGGTTGCAGAGGGAGAATGTATTTCCCGAGCAACCTGGCCAGCCTGAATGCCAGTATTACATGAACACTGGAGATTGTAAATTTGGTGCAGTTTGTAGGTTCCATCATCCAAGAGAAAGACTACTTCCTGTTCCAGACTGTGTCTTGAGTGCCCATAAGTCTCCCATTACGTCTGGTGAGCTACATAAGTGATCAGCTCCATCTTTGAATTTGGTGTTCTCTAATTTAGTAAATGGCAAGTGCCTTTTCTCATAGTTTAATGCTAATGGAGTTTTTTCAGTTAAATTTTGTGGTTCCTTCACTTGCATGGCCTATAATGAAATTGCTTCTGGTTGTCTCATATCCGTACATCTGAACTAATAATTGATGACATTGCTTCAGAATAATATATAAATTATAAGTTGCTGCAAAAAGAATTTTCTACCGTGTGACCTTGGAGCATCAGTTTTATCTCAACTTGAGCAACTAAAGCTTTTTGCGTATTCAGGGGGCCCCTATGTTATGCACAATTACTGTCTAATCTGCAGAAGCTAACGAAAAATTGAAACAGATCAATTTGTATACCTTTTTGATAGTCAGGTTATTAAATAGTGAGCACTTGCATTTGGAGAAAAACTAGAAATTTTAATTTTTTGGAAATGCCTGTTCCTTAACATTTTTCTGCACACCTCTGCATGTGTATGCATGTCTGAATGTTGATCTTGATTGCTTACCCATACAAACCTGGAAATATTTAAAAGCAATGGGGCTTTTGTCCAAACTATATTTTGAAAATGCAACCATTGTATTGTAAGGGAACAGGCCCGAAAAGTAAAAAAAGATGCTTCGGCCTTCTGCTTTGTAATCATGATCCAGGCCAGCCTGGTATGTCTTAAGATAACAAAAGAGACCAGCAAACAGATGGATGGACCCACAAAGAATAGTAACTGCTCCATTCTCTCTTTGCACTGATTTTATTTTCTTAATTTGTTTTAATTTTTTTGGGGGTTAACTTTCAAGATCAGTTTAGTTACCTGCCGTGTCTGTGCATGATCGTTGAGTTTCAGAAATAGTTTTCTTGATTTGGTGTATATATTGTTCTTTTTAGTTCATGTTTTTAAAGATATTGATGAAGCTGGTTCCCAAACTTCAACAGGGAGAACCTTTGTGCATCTTCTACTCTCGTTACGGTATATGCAAGTTTGGTCCAAGCTGCAAGTTTGACCACCCCATGGGAATTTTCACATACAATCTCTCGACATCATCTTCAGCTGATGCCCCAGTTCGACGCTTTTTGGGGTCATCATCTGGCACTGGTGCATTAAATTCATCAGAAGGCCTCGTAGAGGCGGGCTCAGGAAAGCCCAGGCATCTTTCATTGTCAGAGACCAGACAGATGTCTTCTGCTGATGATAATATTGACGCAGATAGATAATCTGCCTCAAGTGATGGGCCAGTTCCTTCAATATTTGGTTGGACGACAAAGCAATCTGTAAATTCATTTCTGGTTATTGGAGATGAACAGATTTCGTTTCGTTTCATGTTCATTGTGTTATTCTGAGAATGCAATTCAGTTGACAGACTTAACTCTTTCACAATACTGCTTTGTATAAAAATCTGAAAATATTGTCACAATTGGTAAAATCCAATGTGAAGATTTCATCTTTCCAGAAACCCATCTTTCTGGTTTCTGTGATTTATTTATTTTTTGTCCAGTTTGTTATATAAAGCATCCCTTTGCAAGTTGTTTTCCCTTGTCTAGCTTTCAGTGAACCTGCATGTTAGCTGCTCTGGGTTGAAATGTCCAGTCAGAGCCCTGCTATTTCTCAATGTTGATTACATGCTGCCTGCTGTACAAGGGACTTCTAATCACCTTTGTCATAATCATCATTATTGTCACCATGCTTCAACTATACTACTACTAAAACTACTAGTTATCTACTGTTGCAGGGTTCTTTAATTTCAATTTCAACTCCTGCAGTAAAATCCTTTCTTCCCTTTCACCTTCTTCACATGACTGAAATCCTCAGTTTGTTTTATTTTTTTGTTGTTATGCAGCTGCCTTCATTATTTTCAGGGATGGGTTTCATATTGCAGAAGCTAGCGGGCCATCTTTTATTTGAAGGGAATAAATCGGAGGCTGCAGAGCAGAATGGTGCTGTTGATGTTCCCACCAGATTAATTCTTTTTTAGTTTCAAGTTCTGCAGATAATCTTCCTTGTTGATGGATATCTCTCCTTGGTTCAAGTAGTAAGTTGCATGTCTGCATATAGTACTTTGTTTTAATTCTTCCTTGGAGTTTGCTTCGGTTTCTTTTTGTTCCAGAGTGAACGATCATCATTTTCTTTTCAGGTGTCCGTTGAAATGACACAGAAACAGTTACAGAGCTTATTCACTCCAGCAGCCACAGCAGTCTTCTGGAAAAATTCTTGAAGAAACTATGGCAGGTATCTCAAGAAGATAAAAAAATTTGGGTTCCACATCTGCTATGATAAAGAACTTGGCTAATGCTCAAGAAAGGTTTTGCATTCTTTTGTACCTGCTTGATTTACGCTAATGATTTTTGTACCTTCTTGAATGCATGTCTACCTATGTTTATAGGAATGCTGGCTGTGCTTCATGAACATTGAACCTTGGAAATGATAACAGAAGTCAAATCTTATTGGCAATTTGTTCTCTGCTTATGGGATTGAGCCCATGCTTTCTTCTAATTGTCTATTATGTTACTCTCTCTCATTGTTACTACAATCTAGATTATTTCCTGGCTAAATAAGGAGAGCTCCATATGTATGATAAATTTTGGTTGAGGAAATCTACGAGATTACGAGGTTGGGTTCCCTTACTTCTTGTTTAGTTTGTTTATACGATCATATTTCAAGAGATTGATTATTATATTGTATTAGTGTGAACCCTTCATATGAAGACATTTTATTCTTGAAGCATGGAACAGAAACTCAACTTCTTCTGCCCCATGCAAGTCATGCAGCTGAAGAATCAAAAGTACATATAAATTTCAGATTTAGATTGTCTTTCAATTTATTTTAGCTCCAATCACCTTAGATTTTCTAGAAAGATGGCTGCACTAGATGACATGAAGGTTAATAGCATCAAGTAGAGAAGTGTTTTGGTTTTTGAGTTGAATAGGGCATTCAATGTAGAGAATCATTTTGAGTAGTCTTTCGGAAGTTTAGCCATATTTTAGCTTTATAAGGTGATGGATGACTTGTGCCATATTTTGTCAGAAGTTTTGATGTTTTGTGCTTATTGACAGGGATCTTGTTTGCATATTTAACATCAATCATTTGAGTTATTGCTTAGGTATTGGTTCACAGAAGCTCATATATTGGAACTCATACTTGATCAAATTACAAGTCTGTTATTACAAATTCTATTTGGGATTGGATTCAAGTGTGAAATTGTTTACTTACTAGGATTTTCTTGAGAAAGTATGGGAAAATAATGGAAGAGAATTGAGATAATATTGTAAACCAAGCATGATTAAGACGTAATCTGTGGAAAACTGAATTTGTTACATTTATTGAGAAGGTGATATGGTATTCATAGCTTAGGTACAATACTCACAAGATGTATTTATATTGCGAAACTATTTTCCTTTTTTATTTTTGCACATTCAATATTCTCTATAAATTACTAGATAATGTTAAATAGTGGCTGTCTGTAACATCTATGGGTTTTTCTCTTAGTTTATTATTTTAAATAATCTATTTCCAGTTTTGAACGTCCGGTTCGAGAAATTGTATTTTACACCCATGACTATGTTAGTTGTATTAGTCTTACAATGTTGGGTGAATTAATGTAATGTGTTATTTTTGTTGGCATTAATATGAATCAACTAACTATCTAATATTTGGATTAATATCACACAATTTTGGTTGCGCCATTACATAAATTTGTATGGCATGTGGGTAAAACTGTCATTTTATCATCAATGTAGGATTATCATTCGATTAAAAACATCTTTTTAAAATATATCACTTGATTAGAAGAATTTTTGAAAGCTGTCACAAATATTATTTTGTCATGAGAGTAAAATACCACCGCTACTGTAAGCTAAAATTCAATGTCACTAAATTTACACCATTAATAAAAAATTGTATTATTTTTTTCCATCTTCCATAGGTAGAACATTAGATTCAGATTCTCTATTGTAATTGAAATGACATATTTTATATTGCTTGCAACTCAAATGCATTAGAACTTGAGTGCCAATTATGCCATTATTGCTTTTAGTGATGAATTTAATGATGATATTATGAATTTTGAGTCAAAACACTAGGATGATGATTTTATGATTACTGCTTTAGGCCTATGATGATAATAAATGATTCTAGCAATTCAGTGATATGGTATTTTCTATGTCCAAAGATGTAATTAGCTTAACCGAGAAAACTGTGCTCTGGTGGGCACAAAATCATGGTTGTGTTGGGGGGTAGGAATTCTTAATTTGATTGAATTGTAAGTAAGAGAGCAGCAATCATTCTGGATAGAGGAAAATAACTGGGATTTTGACAAATGGGAGTATGAATCAAATCTCCCAGTAGATATCATTCATGTAATCTAGCGATATTTAAGTCAAAAATTGAATAGCTGACTGATATTTATCTGCTCTTTTTGTTTTTGTTTGTTACTAGCGGACTGTTTTTCCTCTGCAAAATGCGCAAGGGCCCATGAAGGAATACGAGACCATAAAAAGACAAGAGGCTACGAATCAGATAATTGGTCCCATTAGCTGTAATGACAGCTCATCATTGACTGAAACTATTGTTCGTCATCGAACATCTTAAATATGAACACCACATAATCTGCCACGTGGCAATGTTGCATGAGAGACATGTACCTCTAATCTGTACTCTAATGATAGTTGCTTCCACGATGAAACTCACACATACACCAATCACTCACTCACAGTCTCCACAGTGTCTAAAAAAATAAAAAAGACAAAGTGCAAGTGCAACCAAACCCTCTCTCTTTTATTTATTTAGTTTTTCTCTTCCAAATTCTCCATTCGTCAACAAATATGCCAAAGCTCGTCTAAAACCTCATTAAAATTTAATTTCATTTTTTTTGTTATATGCATATTTATATATGACATCAAATCATATCAAATCAAAACTCTCTCCAGGAAGAGAAGGATCAAAAACCCATTTATCTTCTCCTTGCTCTTTGCTCATACTTCTTTACGAAAATTGCCAGAACCCATCTTTGGAAAATAAGAAAACAATCATGTCTGCTTGTTGGAAAGCTTTCTCTCTCTTGCTTCTCCTTATTTTAGCTAATGTAATCAGTCCCAATGATGCAATTACAATAACCCAAGTAAGTTTTAACTTTATATTTCACTTATTTGTGTCAAAACCCACATTGAATTGCCAGATCTTTTGCTCTTTTTGTGATTTGGGTTTGCTTTTTGTTTCTGGGTATACTTTGGATTGAGTGTGTTGTTTCCTGATTTTGAGGCAAATGGGTCAGTGGGCATGGAGGCAAAGAATGAAGAAATGGTGCCATTAATGGAGGAGAAGATGGTGTTGATGTTGAATGAAACAAGAAGAAAGCTTAATAGTTTTCAGATATGTGCACTCTGCACTTGCTGTGGTGGAGCTAAAGGCTTGTGTTTACCATCTCCTTGTTGCTATGCTATTAACTGCAACATTCCCCACAGGCCTTTTGGCTTCTGTTCTTTCACTCCCAAGACCTGTAATTGCTTGGGATGCCATATCTAAGTTCTTATGTCTTCAAAATCCTTCTTAATATTGGGGGTAATCTTGATTCCTTTTGGGAATGTGAAATGGGAATAAAGAATATCTGTTCTTGATTTGTTTGTTCATAATTTTTTATATTTTATTATAAGTTAGTAATATTATTATTATTATTATTATTGCTAGTGTTTTGGGTTGCTCTTAATTTTTATTGGCTATTTATTTATAATGGGATTTCTTCCTAAGTTTTTAAGAGAGTGGTAGTAATGTTTGGAGCATTAAATGAGAACTCGAGCAGACGTTGTTCTTTGTTTATCATAATCTTTCCTCGAGATTATTTTAATGATAGTGCTCAGCAGGCCTGCTTTGTGCTGTTACTCATGACAAAAGATTAAGAAATCTTTTTCTTATTATTTTAATTTTTGTGTTGTCATTTCTTTATTTGTTTTAGTGGGTGTAATGCAGTTGCCAACTTGTAGTCTATTAATAATTAATTTCGTCTGCATCAAAAGTTCTTATATTTTCCACTAACGATTGTTTTTGCTTCTTCCACTCTACATTTTGATGTGTTTGGGGGAAGCAGATTTTTGGCAGTTATCATATTTGCTTCCTCTTTATTCCAGTGCTGTACCTCATTATGTACGCTCATCATGTTATTAATTTACTTTTCTCCTTTTTTTTAATTTTTGGTAGAAAATACAGATAATGATTAACTGTTTTAGGAAGATAAGATTTTGATTGGATTTAAATTTACCTTAAATAGATTTGTGAAAATATTTAGTGCAAAAAGCTCAAATAGATGGAGTTTAAAGGTTGGTATGCTGATGTAGATAATAGTGATATTAATGCATTTAGTTGTAGCCAACTCAAATATATATTAAGGTGGGTGGTTGTTGGTTAGAAACAATTAATGCTATCTACTACTTATAAGGCGGTGGCTTTATAATTCTTGAGTGCCCATTAATGAATATATCTACACATATTTTTCTAGTTTGTGCTTTTTGTTCAGTTCTCATTTATGCTAATTAGGTCAAGTTCATTTTCTTTCCTGCATAGCTTGTTTTCCTGGGACATCTTATATGAAAACGTTCTGTATGAAAGTGTTTGATGGTATGATTTTATTGGACTAATCGCATGAACAACAACAACAACAACAGGGTGAGAGCCACATTTTGATTTCGGTATCTAGTTGAATGAGAGTCTTATATGTAATGTAACCTTGGAATGTTTAAATGATATGATCATATGGGATGTTGTCATGAACGACACAGTGAGAGCCATACTTTTGAGTTAGGTGATGTCTTGGTAAGTGTGTTATGGGATGGGAATCTCATTTACTTCATATGATATGTATGAAATTGTTGACAATGTGCAAATGAACGAACGACAACCCATGTGGTGATACTAGGACATGTTGTAATCAAAATGGGGTGCCTTCTCATCCTTCATCCATCTACATACATCAATGCCTTAATTTAAAAATTCCTTCTCTGCAGTTCTGGCTGACTCTCACTGACATTTTGTTGAATTTATTATGCCTGCTTAGATTTTTCGTTTTAGAGTTCAACTACTATGAAGAAGTAAACAATATGCCTGCAAACATGAAGAATTTGTTGTCATGCAACACATACTTGTATTGTCTGTTTGAGTTACAGTAGAACTCTTTTATGCAGATGCAAGTTTACCAAACAATTTCAAAGTATTTAAGAACCTGAGTAGTCATTTTCAAGTGAGGACAAGTGCCGAGCAGGACCTTTTATTTCTCTTTTTATTATTAATTACTTTTTCAAATAAATCATTGTTTAATTTGTATCCACTTCAATGCAAACATTATCAACACAATTAGGCTTAACAATTTGGATTATTGGTGTCTTATGATGCAATAGTATAATTTATTTTATATTAACACAAATCAATCTCTCTAATAATCTTGTCAAGTAGGTTGTGATTATCATCCAATATGTATTTATAAAATACTAACTACTCTAATCTTAATAAATTTATTTTAAATACTTTTTAATATATATGACAAGTATAACTAAAATTTTTTAAAATCCTAAATATATAATAATTTGTTTAAATTATAATTAAGTTAATATAATATAATTAGTTAAATAATTAATTATATCATAAACACTTTCGTTCGTTATAATTTTTAAATTTGAACTCAGACACACAATTGATTATATCAATATGCATATCACAAATATAATAATCGGAACTTGCTAGCCGAGTGTATATTTATATCGAGTTAACATATAATATTACAAATTATCACTCCTAATACAACTTTTTATGAAAATGAAAATAAAATTAGAGAATTGTATTGGAGTGTCATTTTCTTGCACGGTCGACAACAAGTAGACAATGTCAAATTCTATTGTTAAGCACATGACTATGTGGTTGAGCAGTGCTGAGGGTAGTGCTGGTATCATTATAGACAGTTGTACTTTTGTTCTTTTTTAACCATGGAATTAAAAGAATTCAAATAACTTCTAGAAATTATTCAACATTTATATAGCTACACTATTCTCTTACATGTTATGTTTGTTGTATCATAACATCCATTAATGTATATACCCAAAACCAAAATCAAATTATATCTATCTATCTATCTATCTATGTATCTATATATATATATATATATATAGATATAGCATTTGAAACTATGAAAGGAACTTTAAAGAGAAGAGAAGAGAAATTCATTTCCTTTTAGTATGTCTTTGATTGTATATACACTTTAAAATTTCTCTTGCAACCCAGAAATAAAAGCAGAAATGAAAAGTTTAATCACAAGTCCTGAATTATGACATATATATATATATATATATATATATATATATATATACAATATACACATACACACCACCTCCTAACTCAACCCCAACCAACATGAGGAGATCTCTTCACAACTCCAGACACAAATTTTCTTGGCTTTAAAGATCACAGACAAAAGAAATAATAGTAATACAAATGCTATTGTATGATCTACTTCTACGACTCCTTATAAGGATCGATCCAACATTTGTCCTTCTCTACTGCTTGGCTCCATCGTCTTTTAAAGATTTTGAATTCAATGAACGACTGTCTCCTCACCTGCACAGCAGCATCAAATGACAGTAAGTTTTGTGACTAATCCAGAAGGGAAACTGTATATTTCAAATCCCAAAAAAAATAAAAAATTACTCACTTCCAATCTAGGATCTTTTCCACGGGCATGAGATGATGGTGCCTGGCATAGATACATGATCACAAACTCAGTTTCTTTAATGACAAGGAGGCAAGAAGCATTAGAAAAGGTCAGACCCTTTTCACTACACTCATTATATTTTCACCATGGCCATTTTCTTTGCAAATTTGTCTGCATTAACCAATATTCATCAAAACATTTTCTCAATCCTTTGAATGGTATAAGTATATTGATGAAAAGTATATTCTTGGTTATGGATCACATATCAATAACATTTTCTCAATCCTGGGAACAAATGGAATAAGTATGTGGCCCCACCATTGGCTGAAAAGTATTTGGTTAAGAAAATATTTAAACTAATCAAACTGATAAAAGGAAGTCATGTGTTTCACCTTTCTTGCACCTGGGACTCCAAGAGTAGGGCGACCATAATGAACTACATACTCGGCGTCGACAACACCAACATTTTTGGTTCGATCCCCCTATCAACAGAATGAAATTAAGTAACTGGATTTGTGCCACCCAAATTACAAGAAATAAATTAATAAATGATAGGGAGGTGCTTGCCTGTGCACAATAACCGAGCTGCATATCCAGACCCCAAGCATGGATCAAGTCATTCTGTAGAAACATAAAAAGAAGCACGTCATGGAAGAAGACCCGGATATGAACAAGAGAAAATCTTCATGAACTGAAGAATAGTTGAATTTCACCAGACTACATTCATCAACTGCACAAAAAGTAAAGAAACTAAACATACCTGGATCATATACCATACACAACGCCAGGCAGCTCTAGAGAAAACAGGGGCCATCATCTCTATCCAACTATAACAAGGATTTTGTTCTTAGTTTTAAAAAATGAAATAAATAATTTTGTCATTTATAGCAATAGAACATGATACAACAAGAATTTTGTAGCTAAATGAGAGAAGCAAATCTATAAAAAAAATAATAATAGTTTATCATAAGTGATGGTTTTACCCAGTGCATGGAGGTGCCGTGCTGTTCTTGTCACAAGAACCAGTTCTGAAAGTCCTTCTGTCGACACCATGTACAAAAAACATATGGAACAAGCAAGTATTGTAAGTAAATGATGAGTAAATGAGTGTTATCTATTGAGCCTATAAAAAAAGAATAAGGGAGTAAATGGGAGAACCTGTGCACTACTGATCTACTGCTGCGTCCAGTAATTTGATGATGCATCTCTGATTTGGAAGAATCTAGTGCTGGCTGTGAAATCTCAAGCCCTTCACTCTTAATGATTGACAAATACCTAAATGTGTCCAACATTTGAAGAAAAGAAAAATCGATATAACTCATGTTTAAGACTTAAATCTTTTAATATCTAAAATGGGATACTTGGTCATTGTCAACATACCGATCAGGGTTGAAATATTGTACACCGAGGTCCTCATCCCAAAGAAAAATGTAACTGTATTCTGCAACTACATCTGGATGCAAGAAACGCTTTGCAAACCACCATTTTGTTTGACTAGGTGCAGAAACATGTATTACACTATCATACCACTCCAAAGTCTTCCATTCATCAACAATTCCATCGTAATGGAAAAGCATCCCAGTAAAATTACTTGATAAAAACTGCAAATTTGAACATAAAACAATTAAGTAATTTAGAAACAAAAGTACATTGATATTAGGTAATGTGTATGGGTTTAGCTATATACCTTTGTGACCATTTTATCCACTAGATCCCTTTGCTTTATTCCAACAGCCATTGCAAATAAGTTGATTGAAGAATTGTCACTCTGTCCGAATAATAACATGCCAAAATTATACAGAACTTAAACATGCCATGGTTATACAGAACTAAGTAAATTCTAATTTAACCAAACAAATTGAAACATTCATCAGTTATTCAGAACATTGTTACCTTGGGAAAGCCCCACAATGGTCTCATCTGCAAGTTAGACGTCTTTGAGACAATACCTTTGGGTAATGCCTCACTTCCAGCAGGCCTACATTGAATCTAAAATAGAGGAACAAATGTTCAGAGACAATCACTAAGAATTTATTGGATACAAAGTCTTTTGAGCAAGCAAAAACAAACCTCACATTTGTTTGACTTCAAACTTGGTAAAGCATCCAACTTCAAACCTGGTAAAGCATCTAATCTCTGCACAACAGGATCCAAGATAATACAAACTGATGGAATAGCAACATAGTGAAGTAAAATTAGAAAAAAAAAGACATTTGGTACATGTACAGTATACAAATATACCAATTGGTGTTTAGGTGATAAAAATGCATTTCCTGAGAATAAGATTAGAAAAAGCACAGAAACTGCGGAAACAATGCTACAAAGACATGATCTTTGATTTTTTGGGTCTGCAACCAGCGACATCTGAAAAAATATGGAAAAAAAAACTTGATAAGACTTGATAATTTAGATGAGCTATGTAAACATAGAATTTTCCCCAAGGACTTGTAGCAAAAGATTTACACCGATGAAGTAAAATGGACTACATAAACACATCCATTGTAGTGTTTTGGAGGGTGGGTTACTATTAATGAATTTCAAATAAGCAGAGCAGTGTGGAACTTGGAAACCAGTTTTCTGATAATCTGCATGACTTCTGAGTATAATGACTTGTAATTGTACATGTTTTTAACTAGAAATATCCATTTTGCACTAGAAACAGAGTGCACAATATTCCATCTGACAGCACCATACAATGAAAAATTATTTAGCCCATGAACAAAAAATATGGCT
The DNA here is from genome assembly GCA_019650275.1 of Xylocarpus granatum. NCBI lineage: Eukaryota > Viridiplantae > Streptophyta > Magnoliopsida > Sapindales > Meliaceae > Xylocarpus > Xylocarpus granatum. Next base: position 13,963 of record BNST01000425.1, on the reverse strand, counting down.
GAATGAAATAAACTTATAACATATCAAAGGCCAAAATTTTGTTCATCTGTGGTGCATCTGCCAGGCAGATAATCCCTTTAGTAATCAAAGATCCAAGCACAAAGTACAGCAGCTAAAGTATTTAGTAAAGACCAACTTTTGTGGGTACCGCTTGTTTCTTTCACTTATATTTGAAGTCAAGTGATTTCACTCCACAACAATTGTCCACAAAACAGCAACATACATCAAACAAAGTTTAAATTAACACTAAAACCACAGCTATCATGAGTTTAATACAGCATGTAGAGCACAACATCCAGCGGAATTTAGAAACATTGCGGCATTAAGAATTGAGACTCAAATTAAGAAAATTATGGAAGCTTTTCATTGTTGGGGCAGAACTGATGTTGAGGTTCAATTTGGTTCAAGGATAACAAGCTCTCCTGTTTGCCAATTTCACTGATTTTACTAAAACGCACCATATAAAAGAAAGCAATGAGACAGCGTAAAATTCGTTCATTCAAAACTAGAAGCAGAAGAATCACAATCTCCATTGCCAGGCGCATGCAAAAACAACCAAACCAGTACTTTAAATTGTTGAATTGTCTTAAATTTATTTTATTAATTAAATTTTCAGCTATCAAACTCGTTTATTCATTCAATCTCTCATTATAATCTTGATGCAAAGCATTATACCAACAGCTGATAAAAAACAAAACAAAACATAACAATGATACAAAATACTTACAAAATTGTTGGACGTCATACCGAGAGATTATCTATGAAATAGCAGCAACGACAAAAGATAAAAGCTCTGTTATGAAAAGTGCTTCTTGCTCCGATCCTGTGTCTTGGAGAGAAAAGAAGAACACGTAAAAAAGGAAGAAGAAACCAAAACAAAGAGGAAGAGCTTTTGGAATGTCACAGAAAGTGAGAAAAGAAGAAGAAACTAACTGGTTGTGCCACAGGTAATGTTATTGGATTGGAATTGAATTGCATATATATGAATGACCCGAGAAGCACGGCCGGTTGTGAACTGAAAAAGCTTATGCGTTTTTCATTCTGTTGTATGCACGATCATTAAACATGACTGCTATATTATTACTGGAGTAACAACATATGGGTCCTTACAGTATCTACATTTTCACATTAAGACATAGTTTATATCTTTCTAGCTGATAGAACCCAAACTATGATTGAAATAACTTAAAATTACCCTTTAGTATTGGCTAAAGTTTCTTGGAGTAGATCTAATGCCAGTGAAACCTCTGTAACAAGTGCAAGTTTAATTTTTTTTTGGGGTAATCTAGTAGATAAATCATATGAAACGAGCACTAGGTTGTGTACTTGGTGTTTTGATAGTTATATTACAGGGCTGGTTTGTTATTTCAACAAGGGAAAAAGGGCTTAGTTATTCTAAATAAATAAAAACTTATCCTTAACTGTGAAAATATAAAGATTTAAGGAGTGTAATGTTATTATTGCTCCACTAAGAACAAAGATGTTGATCGGCCAGCCCACTCTTTGAAAGCGAGGCTTGTTCTTCCCCATTTAATTGTTATTATTATTCCTTGTATAATTTATTCTCAATCTCTTAATTAGGAAAAAAAGAGAGTTTGAAGTAAACTCTAATAAGTAAATTTATGTTTTAAATTATATTATATTACGTGAAGATCGGGATTCCTTCCTAAATAAGTAAGAACGGATAAAATTAATTTTATGGTATAATTAAAAATAAAAATATATTTATTATATTTTTTTATTTTATTTTAAATATACAAGTAATTTTCTACTTTTAAATATTATTTTTAAATTTTTTGATTATATTTATAAGTTTACCAACAACCCATCTTTTTATATGTGATTTTACAATATTTAAAATAACTATTACGAGTTATATTGTTGAAAATATACACTAATGAGCACGATCATGTAAATTAAAATATTATTAAAATTAATTAAATTTATTTAAAGTAAGGTTTTCACATGTGAGCTTAAACTTCAAAGAATTTTAATATGAAAAGTCTTGTATTTTTTTTAAAAAAAATAAAATATAAATTATTTGGGAATCCTTTCAACTTTCAATAGAATTCATGATGTTGTTTGTGGATTAATTGAGGTGCCAATAACTTTGCACCTAATTTATGACACTGACACCATGGCCTAATAGTTTCAATATTAATTCCCTTTTTTTATTATGTTCCTATGATCATTACAGTAATTATTCACATAATTCAATTGCATAATTTTGGTAATTTAATTTCAATTAAATTACATAAGGAGTAGGTAATTATTAAATTGTTATGATCCCAATTCAGCAGTTGCTAATACAATCAAGGATTAAAATCCCAATTATGTTGTCGTTTTAATGATAAAATCCCAATTATATTGTCATTTTAACTAACTCAAAATTTATACTAATGGTAATAATGCATAATGTTATTAATTAACATCAAATGTTACTAATGAAATACTAAACATAAGTTGCTTTTAATATTCTATTTGAGATATTAACATATCTAAATACGAACAGGGTTTAGATTTTGTTTTATGTTTATAAAATTTTAATATAAATATATAATGTAATATAGAAAAAATAATTTGTAAGAGTATTTTAGAAATTATAATCAATAAAATTTGCTGGATATTTTTATTAGAAATTGTTAAAAAAAAATAAAACAAGTATTGCCATAATGTAATTACCAAAATTTTGGTATTAAGGTAAAAAAAATTAATATTTTAAAAATATGTGAATAACGAAAACTGAATTATATATTTCTTCTTTAATAAAAAAGAATAAATAAGATGAAAATACAAAATCAATGTCAATATAATAAAACAATAGAAGGAAATTGTATATATAAAAATTATAAAATCTATTGTTTCAATTGTAAGAGTCTTTTTGCATTTAGATCGCATTTTTTTGCATTTACATATTTCATAACAAATTTACATATTATTTAGTTTTATTAATTATTTTTTGAGTTTGAAAATTTATTTATTTACATATTTTACATCTTTGTTCAATATAAATTGTTACTTTAAAATTTTTATAAGAAAAGTATTTTAAAAAATTATAAATTTATTTTTATTTATTTTATTTGAAGGACCTTAATGTCAAAAAGAAAAGGAGGTAAGACATAATTAAGAGTAGGGGCTTGAATAATATTTTTTATAAATTTATAAAATCTACTTTTACTTTTTCTTCTTCCCAACCCATAGATACTCAATTCACTCTCTCTCCTTCTTTCATTATCCTCCCATTCTCTTTAGGATTTCAATATTTTCAAATTATATTTTTGTGAAATCAAACTTACAAAATTATTTTCTAAGCATTTAGCTTCATAAATCTTTAGAGAAATTGAAGAAAATTTTTGATCTTAGATATAAATGTTCAAGTTAAAGTACATGAATTTTCAAGCACTTAAAATTCACCATGAAAATTCATTTTCATCACTAGCATTGAGTTTTGAGTATATATTCCCTAACCTCTAATTCTGTCAATTTCTATCTTAATTGAAAAGTTACATGAAAAATCTATTAAATGGCAAGAATTTTTAATGTTTTATTAGATTTGGGTTTTCGTTTATATTGATTTAGATTTTAATTTGAGAAATATTATGAAGTTTAAATTACAACTTAGAGGTGTTGTATTTGAGTTTTAGAAACTAGATTTAAAATTTAGTTTCAACTCGATTTGATTAGGACAAAATTTAGAGTTAAGGGATGATTGAAAACTTTTCACAAATTTTTACTTTCTTATAGTTTTCTTTGATTTATGAAATATATATATATATATTTAATTAATTAAAAATAAAATAATAACTAATTTTATAAACTTATATTTTTATGAAAAATGTATAATTTTTACATAAATAAACTCACTAATGGTATTAAGTGTCTATCCTAAACTTGGGTGATATCTGAAAAAAATAGGCTAACTTGAAACACACAAACTTAAGATTTAATTCTAAGTGCATTTTAAAATAAGATCGGATTCTCTTTATTTGCATTGTAATATTTCAACATCTATTATTTTAAATTTATTTTGCGTAACCATTTACTTAATGAGTATTGCGTACTAATCCCTCGTGACCTTTCAGTTGAGAAGTATACGTAGATTTAGTGCTAGTGGGCATAACAAATTGTGTATTATTTTAGGTATAAGTTCTTCGACTCATCTTATGTTCTCAACATCCATTGGTGAAATGTTTTATGATGTATTTTAAATGTTATTTAGATTTGAATTTTTTGAGATTTTTATAAATAATTATGTTACATTTTTAATTTTAAGTGTGATTAATGTTTTGAATTTGAATGAACACACACTTGTGTGTTTTATATTTGAAATAAAATGCATGATACTTAAGATTTTTGCAAACTTTGTGGGCATTCCAAGTTAATGGAGCATAACTCAAGGATACGAAGCAATTGTCACATAGCAGTTTTCTGATTGAGGCGTAACAAAAATTATTTTAAAAATAAATAAATTCTATATAGATTTAAAATTGTTTATTTTTAGAAATGAAAATGAGTAAGAAAGGAAAGAGAACAAGAAATGAAAGAAAAGAATAAAATTTTCTTTATATGTTTGCACTATCAAATCATCTATAAAAGCAATTCCTTATTTTTTACTATGACAAAAATATCTTTTACTTTTAAATTTATTGATAATAATTTATAAAGTAATATTTTTAATTATTTTTACTTTTAATTTAACTTATTATATTTATTAAAAATAAATATTTAACAAATACTTTTCTTAATATTCTTAAATATAAATACATGTCATAATTTTTATTTGAATAAAAATTACTTTTATTGAAATATTTTATGGATTTCATAAATTAAAAAATTAAATTAACTTTAAAATTTATTTTTATATATAAAATAATTAAATATTATAAATTTAATAAGGAATTTAGGAACAAATCTTTAAATTTATATTCTATAAATATATTTGTTTATTAGAAAAATATTTTATATTTTGAATGAATTACTTATTTTTTTAAATTAAAAAAATTAATAATATTTACAAACTTATGTTATGACTACAAATGATAATATTTTTTTTTCATAATTTATTTAATAATTAATTTATCTTTGAAAGAATTAAAAATTAAAATTATTAAATAAATATAATAGTTATATATGTACGATAAATATAAATTATAAAATAAAATTATAAATCAATATAATTAAAAAATATTTATAATTATTTTTCTCTCCAATTTTTTGATTTTCAAGACAAAAATCTCATAAAATATAAGAAATTTCTTAAAGAAAATATAAGAAAAATAAGAATAAATAAGTAAGGAAAAAGGAAGAATTTCAAAGAAAGGTAAGGAATCATGAAAATTAGCGCCTTCATAAATAATTATGTATTGCAATAGGGTGTGAATATGAAATTGAATTGTGATTGAGCATGATTGAGATTAGAAATTTTTTTTAAAAAAAAATCAAAGTATGTTGGCATGATAATACATTCGACCATGTATGTATGTCAGGGAGAAATTGTGTTTTTGATGCAATTATAAAGTGAATGATGAAATTGAGATAATGTTTGCCATGAATTGATATAGAAATTGCAAGAATGAAATTTCAATCATATGGAGGAAATTTAGCCATTTAGAAAATTTTAAGAAAATGAGCTTTGATTATAATTTGCTTAATTGAAAGAATGTATCTACGTTTAGAAAGTGTTTAAGATGAAAATAGTACATATAACGATGTATGCATGAATAAAAAATTCATCCGAACAAGGATGAGGAAATATATATATATTTACTTACATAGTATACCTTGAATTAATTATTTGTATGAAAATGTGGTTAGAGTATGAAATAAGAAAAATTTTGTGTGGAATTGCAATGTAAATAATTTGGTTCTATCAAATTGAATTACAGAAGCTTTGGTATGGTAAAGGACGATTTCGTAGATGAAATTCAAGAATAGTGTAGCATGATATAACGCCACTAGATAAATTTTAGTAAGAGATAATTGAACTATGTTAATAGATTGTGCTAAATTAGTTATTTTAAAATACCTTTACAGTATTGTATAGTCTGATCCTAATGTGTGTGTGTATTTATATATGTGTGGGTTATGAAAGAAATTCATTGAATGATGAATATGAGAAAATGATTTTATAGCGACGAATGATGAATTTTAGATAAAATTATGAATGATTAAATTTTATAATCACATTTATATTTAAAAATAACGAAAAAAATAAAGCATAAATTTTTATTTGTCAAATTGATTTTGTCGATAAATTATTAAAATATTTGTACTGTTGTACAAAATATTGAAAAAATAAATATCAAAATTTCAAGGAATTGAAACTTGTTTATAACATGAAAATGAAGTGCAAAATGTAATTACAAGTGTAAAAATTATTAAAAAATAATTATTTTTGTAAAAATTTTTTAAAGTCAATTATAAATATAAAGATGAATTAAAATAAAATTATTTTAAAAATTTATCTTATCCTATTTATTTATTTGTCGGTGACAATCACTAACATTGATCATTCCTAAATGGACGAATAATTAGTAGCATTACTATGATGCCATAGTTTCAAAATATGAAAGTGTACGAGGACAATTGTAAATATAATAGCAATTATTACAAGATATTTGAACTTTGGCATTTGTTATTTTCGTAGTTATGCTGCTAACTTCTATGGCCGAAATGAATTCTAAACTTTATGGAGAAATCAATTATGTATTATTCACCTCGTTAGTTGCTGTCACATCGACTAAGTTGAAAAATAAAACTAAAATAGAGAATATTTTACATTTTAAATATGCTCTTGGTAGTTTCTGGAGGAAAGACACTCATGCAAAATCATCAAGTCATTATAAGAGACAGGAATTGTAATGGGTTCTTACATGGAATCAAATTCATATAATATCTTGACAAATTTAAGGTATTACATAAGATTTGATATCAATATTTAAAATAAAATTTTAATAAATTTCTCAAGGTACACGCGTGCTTGGAATAGATAAAATTATATAAAATTAATGTAAATGTCTTGTTCATAAAATTGGAATAGATCATAATATAAATTAAAAATAATTAAAATAAAATTTAATCGAGAGAAAAATGAACACGATGTTTTAAATACCATGCTAGTGGAATTACTAAACTCTAATTTTAAGGTTTTCAATAAGAGAATAGTATTAACTCGATAAATTAATTAAAAGATGGCTATTAATTAGTAAAATAATTAAAAAAAAGGTGGCATTTTTATCAATCTATTAGCTCAAGGCAAAACCATATATAAACAGAATTAACATATATAAATATAGAAATTCACTAGCTTTAATTTGCTAGTTTATTATAGCAAATATTAAAATAATTGAGTTCTAATATTTCTAGTTTTTTACAATTTTATTTTATTTTATTTATAAAAAAAAGGTACAAAAGTAAGATCTTGAGCAATATTCTCTCAAAATATTATCATTCAGCATCTGGGTTTATTGTACAAATTCCATAACTGCATAATAAGCAATCAAAATTGGAAGTGACATGGTCGTGCCAAAAATAACCCTGCAAAAATATTTTCCAGTAAGATAAATTTAAAAAAATGAAAAATTTTATATAATTCATGATAATTTATGCAATGATATTTGTTTTATAAAATGAAATTGGGTAATTAACTTACGCAGTACTAAGAACATCTGCATGCAGCCCATATTCTTTAGCAAAAATGAAGGAAGTAATGGATTGTGGAAGTGCTGCCTGTAATAATATAATTTAAGAAAAACAAAATAAGATTGACAGTAATAACCCGTAAACACCTGTAATACCAAAGTTTCAAATGGTTTATTGAAATAGTTTTCAATATATGTAAAGGGTTTGGTTTAGGTTATGCCCACTCAGTCTCTCTCTGCGTAAAGTATGCATTTTGAGCAATACAATAATAATAATAATATTAACTTTTAGTGCATACGATTGCTTGGAATTCTCTAGTTTTGGACATAGTTTGATTTATATGACATGGGGATATGACAATAATAATTTTTCTTTTCTATGTGAAGGTATATAACATTACCTGAATAATGGAAACCCGTAAAACATCACCGTGCAAACCCACGGCAATAGCAGCAATAGCCATCGCTGCTGGTCCGACGATGAATTTTAATATCATTCCAAATACAGTCAAGCTTGGCCCGCATGCTATCAACTTCTCTTGTAAAGCCATGAAGATTCCTGCATAGTTTGTAAACCCCAGTTGGTAAAAATTCTGAAGAAGAAATTATTGGTCTGAGTTCTAGAAGATTGCAAATGTTTGAGTAGAAAACGTACAAATATATGTAAGAATAATAATAATAATAATAATGTTACATGTATTCAAACTGATACAATAATACTATATTATTATTATTACATATTTAACATTTTAAGAGAGTAAATGAAAATAATATTGACTATATGAAATTATAAATGAGCGAAGCAGAAATCTAGCTAGTTGAGTCTCACCCATGCTAAACATGGCAGTGCCTATTCCAGCTCTTGACATGATCAATATAGATCCCTCCACAATGCTTGGCATTCCAAAATTCCACCTACAAAATCAATAATTTTTTAAAAATTATGTAGTATTGCTTCATGAATTTACTACAATATAAGGTTATTTTTTTTCAAAAATAAGAAAAAAGATATAGCATATATCTGGGTACACACACCTGTTTGCCAGAAATGCCCAAGCTGTGCCAAGAATACAAGAATATACGTTAGGGTTCATGGCTATTTTCAGCCAAACAGCCTTCACCAATGACCAAAAAGAAGGCCTTGAACTTGCCTCAACAGTTCCATGACTTCCTTCTAAATCTCTCTCGTCATCGCCGATGTTCGTATCTGAAACACTTACCGTAGTTCCAGCCCTTCGAAATTCTAAAACGAACAGAAAAACTGTAAGCCAAATAATGGCTTGAAATACAGATACTTGAACAACAAGATCGACAGCCATTTGGCCGTACATGGCCTTCATTAGAGGAACTCCAACAACAATAGTGTTTGTTAAAGTACACAAAGAGAAGCTTGTGATTGACCAGCTATAGCTTCCTTTACTGCTACACTTTGCCCAGAAAGTTAACACAATCAGAATAACCAGCTTTGAAATTGCATCAGCTCCGATAAATCGATAATTGATTTTGAAAGGATCTACATGACTCGTAAATTCAACCGTCAGAAAAGGAAGAGCGAAGAAGCAAACAAAACGATTTACAGCATCACACTGTTCTCGTGTGAAAACTTTCCACCATTTCACAGAGCCGTAACCTAACATTAATGCAACATAGAGTGGCACCATTGCCACAATAACTTTGTAAACATCACCCCACCCAATCATTTTTCTAGGGTTTTTTTTTGGGGGGGGGGCTCGACTGGTGTAGTTTTTGAAACACTATTGAAGGAAAGAAATTGAAGTGTTTTCTCAGTGGATGAACCAGAGACTACCATGTATATATATATGCAACGAAAGAAGACAAAAAGGCATTTTGCTTTTGTTTACAATTATTAAAATTGTGTTGCTTGGTGGATGTGTGTGATTCTATGCCGTTTATGTAATTTAGTGAGTGCATACACTGTTTTGTTACTTTCGCAAATGGGTTTTTTGTCAGCAATCTTCTGTATGATAAGGAATGAGGTCCCAGCTTTTATTCCACCCACTTTGCAAGTAGCATTTCTAACACATATTTGTTACAACAAAGTGATACTTTCATGCTTTGTATTATTTAGGTAGTGACATATGGTCAATAATGACTAAATTGACAAACAAATTATTTTGCCTTTCTTCTCTTTGTCTCGTATTAAAAATTTTGATTCTGTCATTGGAATAATAATCAATTAATTTTAGTAGACATTCAGAAATGGGGGCATCATCTGATAAGCATTTTCAATATGTGTTTATAGTTTACAAAGCAAATTCTTGACTTCAATTCTGCTTAAAAAGGAAGTAAATATATCTTGTTTGATGGTCCTAAATCATCCTTAGCATGCTTGTATAAAATTTAGATTCCTTTATCCTTTATGCCATGTTTTTCGATTTGACTCCCATTTGAAGGGAATTTTGCATAATTTCAGTAACCGCTCACAAAGTTTGTACAAAATGCACTCGATCCTACTAGTTTCAATTATTAGTTAAAAAAAAACAACACCCTTCTATTAAGATGAGGAGAACGAAAACACCCATCTAAAAGACCTGAAAGGACCAAGCGGACGCATCCTTTCATGTCTCATGAAATTTCCATTATTGCCAATATGTTCAAACTAATTAGTTCAATTTGACGGGAAAGTTGATATGTTAACGTAGTATCAAATCTGATTTTGACAAAGCTGATGGGTGCTTATTGATATTATACTTGATAAAACTAGACATGCATAGTGGCACTTGGCATCAGTAAAAAAGTGTACGGAATAAGTTCCATATTTTGCATCATCTTTTATGCTTATTGCCTAAGACGAAACAATTATGCCAACTAAAAACCCATCAATTAATTTTGATAATCGGAAACTAAAACCCACTTAATTTATTCCTCTCAAACGGTTGTTGTTGTTAATGGAAATTTGGAAATTCGATATGACTGGCAAGAATTTAATTCTGTATGTCAGACTTGTGGATTGTGTTAGTTATGTGTTATTAATAAATTTCTTTCTTCCCCACCTAGTTTACATGGTGTTTTACGTTGTGACTTTGAACAATATGAGTAAAAATTTTATTTCTCTGTTGGAGATTGAATAGATGAGCACTTAGAATTGTAGTTGCAGGATGAAGAGCGTGCTATATAAAATATTCCTAGTACAAGAACAACTTTGTTTCTTCTTTCTGACATTCTTGGGTTTGCGGTTTTGATCCCAATACCACACAGTATTCATATATAAATAAGAAGCCTAACGTATCCACTATGACAAAATTGTAAAGTAGCTTTTTTGTTCTTCATTCGCTTGTTATATCTAATTGTTGATGTATGACATCATTTACCCTGTGACCCAACTTCCAAAAATCTAATATGGAGCTGCTTTTATAAGTAATTAATTCATGCAAAAGAGAGTCATCGTTCGTCCACTGGAAAATAGAAACAGGACCCAACTTCCAAAACTCTAATATGGAGCTGCTTTTATAAGTAATTAATTCATGTAAAAGAGAGTCATCGTTCGTCCACTGGAAAATGGAAACAGGAGCATTTACACTAACTTGTTGAATCTTGGTGCCCAGTTGTCAATTCGAATTCTCATACCTCCACTGATAATAAAAGAGACCTCTGCGCGTGCTTTATATATATATATATATATTATAAAACTAACCATCTTAATTGAATATTTATGACGTTGTTATTATAATAACATTTAAGTCAACCAAAATTATATGTATGTTATCAAGATGTTTGCCATTTTCTTTTGTTAGTGAAGCTATTGTTAAAGGTAAAAGAGGAAATAATTAACTACATCTAATCTTATTAGAATATAACTTTTTATTAGAGCAGTACTAATCTATTTTGGTTTCTCTTTTACTCCTATACAAGTGGATTCCCTATAAACTTATTACTAATAGATAAAGAAAAATACAACTCTTTTTTCTCAAAGCTTCTTGTATTTTCTGCAGCTATTATACCTAGCTGTATATTCATCTCCTTTGTGTGGCAATAAGAGCATTTAAATTTCTTATTCTTAAACTTTGATTTGTGCTAATTATACTCCTTTTTGCCTTTCTTCCCAGTTTTTCCTTTTTAACCAAGACTTCACCATTTTCGTGTCCTGCTTCCTTTGTTTCCCCATTTGTTCTTCAATTCTTTCGAGTTAAGTGCTACTTTGACATTTTGCATAGAGGTTGTTTCTCTTCCAAGGGTCAAAGTATCTACAAAGAGCTCATATGATTCGAGGAGGGAACTAAGTAGCAACATGGCTTGTTATTCATCTTCGATCTTGATGTCTAAGTTTTCATGTTCTAAGATAATGCGATTGAATTCATCTAGATGCTCCTTGATTGATCTTCCTTCCTTGAGTGCAAAAGTGTAGTGTAGAATCTTCTTTTTTGGTAGAGTCTATTAGCCAGGGACTTTGTCATATACCTTTCTTCTAATCTTTTCCAAAGACCTGTTACAATTGTTTCGTTAAAGACCTCCCTACGAACATTATCACCAAGACTTAAAAATAAAACACTATATGCTTTATTTAGAATTTCTTTCTTCTCCTTTTCGGATAAAGTTCTAGGCATGTTTTTTCCTTCATTTTGATCCTCTATTGATTCAAATTGTTTTCGCCATTGAATTTCTTAAGATCGAACTTTGTTTATGCCATTTGATATTCTAACCCTGGTTTGATACCAATTGTTAAGAGTTTAAATGCTTCACTAATAGAACACACTCCACTCAAGTATTTTTGTAATCAAGATCCAATCAACAAACAAAATGAATGAAACCAGAAATCAAACGCATCAAGAACAAAGAAGAAATTTAATGTGGTTCAGTCAAGATGGCTTACACTCGCGATCCTAAGAACAGCCTGCTTCTTTTATTATCCTTTTTAGCAACACCAAAAAAGATTTTCCAGAAACACAATGCATCAGCTTCTTATCAAGAATTCAAGCTCAACTCTCTTGTTTTCCTGCATTTCTCATTCTCTTTTTCACCCACACAGACATCTCTCTCTTTTTTTTCTTCTAAGAGCTCGAAGACCTTGTATAATGAGAATGCAAATCAAGAGATGACAATTAGAATTTAGTTACAAGTGAATAAACTGTCAACATCTTTTTGTTAACCAATTTAACTAACTTAAAACTGATTTTTAACCACCTTATGCTTCACAGATTGGTTATGTATCTTGATGATATTCATGTCCTAAAAGAGGAGGTGATCCTACAGACAGGTGACAAGTTAGTGAACTCAAAATTTGGCTCAAAATTAGCCTTATATTAGTCTAATATTAGGCTTGTAAAAGTCGCTCTTTAAAAACTTATTAGCAAGAAGCAGCATTGGGGAACTCCGACAAACTTTCCCAACATTAACACTCCCGTTACTTGAACCTATGACCTATTGTCTCCGATATTGTTTGACAGATCATTGAACTGCCATTTCTCTCAAAACCAATTGGTATTAGTATAGTATAGCACACATCTCAAGTTTTCTAAAAGCTACAGTTATTAACTGGGAGCAAATTGCAGAACTCCAACCAATAATACTAGACGATCTTAAGTTTGTTGAGAATGTTAAGAAACAAATGTCTTAACTTACCAAGTTCACACGTCAATGGAAGGTCATTACATCATCAAAGAAAGCCCATGACAGTGGATGCTCTTGCCTTTCTACAACAAAATGGTAAGTGCTTCATGACCCTATCAATGACAATTAACTTAAGAAATACCATTGCTAGACAGTAAAGCAGCACATGAGCTTAAATTTTATATTAAAAAATATTAAATGTTTATAAATTTTTTAATTTTATAAAATAAATTAGATAATTAATATTACAAAATTAAAAAATTTATTTTATAAATTGATTTTAAAATATAAATTATATTTTTAATTTTAATACTATTTATATTAAAAAATATTTTAAATATAAAAAGATTTTAAACTTATTAAATTCGTCCAAACTAAAAATCGAATTGATGGCCGTTGATTTGATTATTTTCAATCCAAAATCGATTGACTGCATATTTAAACAGATTTAAATCATCTTTTTGAATCGGGAAGGTCACCGTACCGTTCTTGAAATAAATAAATGAACAGCCCACAGTGTAAGCAAGAAATTAATGGCCTCACCACTCTCCACCAATGGTCACCACCCTGAAAGAATCAGAATTCTTACCTTTCTAAAGCATAATCAGCCACTTGTGGTGTTATTAAAATCCTCTCATCTGCACGATATTTTGACTCATGGAACTACCAAGTTAATGTGGTTGTTTAAAGAAGATGAATATTGTTGCTTTCATGACAAAGTTTTCAAAACTAGTTGCTTTTCTTCCTAAGGTCGT
>BNST01000424.1:0-74997 GCA_019650275.1 Xylocarpus granatum | reverse complement strand
AGAACTCCTTCATTGTTTATCAAAAGATTTGAACCCTTAATGTCTCGGTGCAAGACTCCACGACTATGGCAGTGTTCAAGTCCTCGAAACAACTGTTGCATATAACATTTAATCTGCAACAGAATCACAGAAATTCAAGGACAAGTCTTAAGATTATCCAAACATTGTCAGATTTGGTCCCCTAAAGCATCAAAATCAATAGAACAGCAACTACCTGTGATTCGGTGAACTTGCTCCCTGTTGTTGCAAGCCCAGCAAGGTCATGCTCCATGTACTCAAAGACAAGGTACAAGCTGCCGGACATACTTGAAGTAACGAGACCTTCAAGCTTCATAACGTTTGGATGGTCAAGTTTACGCAGAATGTGGATTTCTCTTGCCATAAAACGAACACTTTCTGGATCCATATTCACAAACCGCACCTTCTTCAATGCAACAATTTTACCAGTTTCAAGATCACGGGCTTTATAGACACTGCTATAAGTTCCTTGTCCAATCTGCAAATTTATCATACCATTTGGAAATAAGCCAATAAAATGAGAAACAAGTCAAGCAAACCCACAGCCACAAGTAAGAGATTAAAACTTCCTAGCAAACAATCATAATCCAACTTACACATGAACAAACATACCAGTTCCCTATGAATTACAACATACTTTAGTGATGATTATAATGAAAAGAATGCATGAACTAAACTAGTAATAAATAGAAAACAAAAGAAAGAAAGAAATAAAGAGAACCAACTTTGTCTATCTTTTCAAAGGAGTCTGCACGTCGAGGTGTCCATCCTTTGATAGCTTCACCGGCAACTGAAGTCAACCACGATGGCCAACCGGCAACAGTTTTGTCTCCTTCAGGGCCACCTGGCAAGCAAACTATTCTAGACATCTGGGGTTGCAATCCAACGACTACAGTGGTCGTTCTCACATCCATTGTAGCGCATCTTTGATGATGATTTCTCCTAGGCCTTTCTATCGTCTTCGTCTTCTCTCCTTCCTCCAATGGATTAGTTACCGAACCCGAACCCGCATTAGACCTTAATCCGGGGAGAACTGATCCTTCATTTCCTCCTACTATCACCACAGAATCCTCTTTCAATGAAGGAGCTGGTGCAACCAATTGAACAGATGAAAAATTCGGCTGTTTCTGTCTATCATCTTCATGAATTTCATCATCTGGTGAAGCTCCCTTTGAGCAAATGCAGCCCATAATCTCACCTCAATAATTCTCTGCTGCCAAAGAAGGTTGATTTTTTTCCTCAAAAACTATTTACAAGCCACCCTTTGCAATAATTTTAACATTAAGCGAAAGGGCAACTTTGCATTTCAATTGTGAATTTCTGAATCTGGATTCTCAAACATTCAAAAAAGTTTCAATCATAACTAGAATTTTGATCTCCTTTTAGACAAATACAATCCCATAATTTTTGCAATCTTCAAGCAAAAGATGGTACACAAAGCAATGCTCAAAAGCTATCACAAAACCTGTAGAAATTTTGTTCACAGAAGGGGAAATGAAAACCAAAACCAGAAATCCAGCACAGAACAAACAACCGATAAGGAAATTATGAACCCAAGTGCTCTAAAATGCAGGAATCCTGGTCGGCCTTCCTGGGCTCTGATGGGTTTCCAATCAATCAAAATGAACCAAAAAGGAAAAATTTATTTTCCTTTACTTTTTAGAGGCAAGAGCTTGGAAGATTGAGAGGACATCCATGGAAACCAGAGAGAGAAAAAAAAGTTCAAAAATAATTATTAATTTTTCTTCAAGGTTGGCATATGGGTCGTTTGGTCCGTATGTAACAACGCTAACAGGGCGTGATTTCCGGATCGAAGTTTGCGAGAAGCCGTAGCTTTTCTAGTTATGGCAGAATGGTGTATTTTTTTTATTTGTAAATAAAATTAATGGCTGCTGGTGACAGAGTCAGAACTCTTTCTCTTCACTTCCACTGCTCTAGAAAAACAGAAAGTGGTAGTTAGTTGAACATTGTGGTAAGACAACATCGAGACCAAGAAAATCTTCAACGACACTGTTGCCGTTGCAGACGTGCAGTGCAATAAGAAGCGGGAAAGTCTGAACTTTCGGAAACTGACACGTGTCGACAACGTGATTGACCTCCCAGTTGGATTGCCGCCAAATTCTTTCTTTTTAATCTATAAAATAATTAATAAATATTATTATTATTATCAGTATTCATGATCACAAATCTTTTACTCGAGGGGGATTCGGATGGGGTTTCCTTATGTTTAAAATAACCTAATTTATTTACTCTAATTATGTTCATAATAATAATGATTAATTCTCTTATAAAATTACATATTGCATTATAAAAATTCAGTCATACGGGTCATATACAATAATAATTTTAACATTCTCCTAGTAATTTATATGAGTAGAGTTAATGTATTAAGTATTACCATTTTAGAAAATGTCAAAACTCAGAATTGTGGCGTGATTGCACATATCAATAATGGTAGTGGTTGGGATAGCTACTCTTGCACCAATTGGAGGAGTAAGGCAAAGAGTCGATTCAGCCAAGACCTTCTTCTAGTATAAAATAAGCAGATGTATTTTTTGTAATTGCTTCTGACTTGGATGAAGGAGTTGCATCAGATTCTTCAGTATCATCTGACTGCATCTTGTATGCATGCCCAATGAGTCCACTAATTCATTTTTGATAAATGCAAGCACAATATGAAGTGCAACATTAAAAAAAAGGGAAAAAGAATTTCAGGACTATTGCATAGTGAGAAGTGATTCTTTCTCCATCACTTCCATGAGGTTCATGGGCTTATAGTATAAAATAATAATTAAAGAAAATCATATTTTGAGCCAAGTACATTGATTTTCTGGTAAACAGTGAACTGATCAAACAGGTGATCATACTTATTGTGCGTTACTATTGGAACCCTGAATCCAAACTACTAAATGTGCTAGTGCTAGTTAAGGGAAAACTCATTACTGCAACTATCTTTCTTGCCTTGTGGATTAATTTGAAGAATTTTGCCTCAACTTTGAATTCTGAAGCAGGCAAGACTAATTTTCGCTTCCAAATTGCTTATTAATGTCCTTGAATGATACCGTGGCAGATCCCCTCCTTTTCGCCTTTTGCTGAGAATGATGTTCCCTCCATCCTGTCATGTAAATCACCTGCAAATTAAAGATAACTGTGTGTTAAGTATTTGGCTCTTAAATAAAGGAAAATGACATCTCCCAGTGCACAAGAAATTAGGACTCTGGATATTTGCTTTCCATGGTTTTTTCTTCTGTTTTCTTTCTTGGCAGGACTGTAGAAAATGGCAAAGGGCTGCGCATGCAGGTATTGACAGTATGCATATCTTATTTATTTAAAATTATTTTCTGAAGGAAGTAGTGGAATAAGTTCACCTGGAAGGTTGCAGGGATGGTGCCATCTTCTGCGCCAAACATTGAATCATATATAGCAGCTGTTGCCAGGGCTGTATCTCGATTCAAGATCTAATTTCATTGATGCACATGTTGAAATTTCAAGTAAGATTTGATGAATCAACTGGAATTCCTTTTAACAAAATGTGATTATTTTCTAAGAGAAAAAGAGCTTTATAATCAACTTGGGACGAAAAACAGCAATGTCTTATCTATAGAAGATGTCTTACATTTTTCCTTTGTAGAAGAGCATTAGTTTCGCCCATTGCACGCAGATGTTCTATCAGCTCCAAAGCTACACAGAACAGAGAGAGAGAGAGAGTGAGAGAGAGAGAAGAGAAAGAAGAATATTGTGAATCAACAACTGAATAGAGGAATGCCTAAGAACTTTTAACACTAGAAAACAACTAGTCATATGAGTCATACATTATTCAATTAGATTTGATGCAAGGACAGAAATCTAAATTTCAACACAGGTCATCTAATGAAACATAGCAAGAAAAGCTACAAGCAGAGAATTAAGGAAGGTAAATACTTACAGCTTTTGTATCTAACTACGTATTCATCAACATCAACACTAGGAAGAGTGAAACCTGCTCGGGTCAAAAGATTGCCAGCATCACGCACCTGAGCACAAAAGAGAAACCACTGCTTAATGCCGGGAGGATAAGAAAGTAAAATTACAAGGTAACATGTTCCAGGTAGATGACTAGAGACAACTACCTTAAAGAAACAACAGAGAACATATAGGTCAAAACAGATAAAACGAGCCATTATATCGCATCTCTGCCTAGCCCTATTGAGTGACTTTCTAATGTAGTTAAAATATAAATCCTTGATATGAACTGGATCAAAGCTTAAATCCATGAAATGGAAGAACAAACTAATGCTAGTAAGCCAAGTAAATGTAAGGGAAATTTATAACAAAGTCCATTGTGTTTGGGTAGAAATCAATAAAGCTGGAATAATTTTTCAAGTAAACAATTTTATTTCATAATCAGAGAGTACCTGTGCCAACGGTGATACCCGTGGACTGATGCCTCCTTCACGCTCCATTTGAGCAACGGTACAAGCTATTCTCAGTTCCCTAGTTATCAAGACAGGCAATTTGGAAAAATCAGCAATGCAATTCATGGCTAGTGTGAATTAGCTTTAAATAAAATTAATGGTAATAGACAACTTCAAAGTTTCTCCACCAAGAATAGCCGCCAAAAATAGACCATCCGGCTTCAATGCCAATTTACACTGCCATAGATTTAAAGAACATGAAGATGTGTCATAGAAATTGTCACATGCTGTTTGCACTTAGCAGTAAGCAAACTATAGAGTGAATAAAGTTAGTAGTTGAAAATCAACAAAGATAAAACCTTCATGTAGTACATTTGAAGCATACAATGACAACAAGAAGGTGCAAAGTTTAAACATCAGCTAAGGCTACTGCATATAAACTCATCAAGGCCAAAATCTAAGAATATAAAAGAAGTTAAAAAGGATAAGAATGCTACTCAAACTCTTGCAACGAGTGTCATGTTTTAATTAGTTGTGGAGAATTCATAATTTTCTTTTATTGTAAAGCACATGCCAAACATCAACATTTTTGAGCTACCAGATCTTTTCAATTATTTGATTTTATAACTGCTTGGCACTATTTTAGGACCACAAATTTGAAGTTTTTGTGCCAAAGGGACAGAGGATTAAAAAAAATTTGTTAAATGCCCCTATTAAATTATTGAACATACATGGAATTTAAGTATTAAAAGTCACAGTTGGCACAGTAGCAACCTCCAGATCTGTTCTGTAGCTTATTATATGTATGAACCTCTATGAATATGGTCCTCAAGTTTTTCAGTGATTTTAATTTTTTATTTTCCAACATCATTTATAGTTTATATGTAGCATAGATCACCTCATTCTGGTCAATACAGTTGACACATTGCAAAACTAAGACTCAATATTAACACTTAACCCGTGGATTATAAAAATGCACTTACCTGTATCATGGCCCCTGGTAGATCATTTGTCCAATGGAGCCCCAAGCAACTAACCACCAAATCTAATGAACTTCCAATCCGCAAATAAGGGCAATTAAAAGGTGAATCATAACACCTTAACAATAGCATGATACACATCAATTAAAAATGAAAAATGAACCTACATTCACACCTTTCTTTGACAGGCAAAAATTCTTCATCACCAACCACAAAGGATGTTTCAATGTTTTCATTATGTGCATCCTGCTGAGCATCCTTACACAATTTTAACATATCGTACGAAGTATCCATCATAATGAGCCTTTCAATGCCACCTAGCATTATAGAGAATACATTGTTGAATACACTGTATCCTACAATAATTAATGGGTAAAGGATGATTTCTTTGTCAAAAGGTTCATTTTGCAGAATTAGGGCTGAAAATAAAAAATAAAAAAAATCTTTCACCAATATTAGGCAGGCAAATTAGGATATGGTCCAGGCCACTATAAAATTCCAGAATATAGCCACTGTGAGGACTTGAGGAAACATTGTTATAATAACTATTGCAATAAAAAGTTAAGCGGCAGCAAATCTTCAAGATTCACAACATTAAATAAAGATCCACATGCCAAAACATATGCATGAGCTCTATACAAAGTTGAAAGAAAAAGTAACTTGTTTAATTTATTCTCACCACGACCATGTAACAATTGCCTGATAGCTTCCAGAGAACCCCCTAAACATAATGCTGTAGGGAAAACTTTCTTACAGTCCTACAAAAAACAAATATAAGGCCAAGTCACAAGAGTAATTCCCTAGCTTTATCAAAATAGCAAAAAATTAAAAGAAATAATAGAGAGGTTTTATTTAATCTCTAATGTGCCCTCCTTTAAAAAATTTCTCTCTTTTACAAATGGGATTGAATTGAGGATATAACCCAACATGTTTCCCACGTATATAATTTTCCATCAATTTTGAGGATCTTATAGGAAGTATTACCATATATGGCATCATAGCACATGATTGATGGCAATTTTACCGAGATTTACCATTTTGATATATGCAGTCTCATTTCGAGAGATTTTACACTAATTCTAACAATAGTGTAACCGTCTACGCCCTTAGTACTAAAATGAAGTCCAAGCCACAAACCTTCAGAAGCTCAAACAGAAATGAAAGAACATTAAAAATAGACATGCAATCTATACCTCCAAGCGATCTAAGAGATTATCAGCAACAGCATCCACGAAAGAATTATTTGGACGCATTAACCATGCCGCTCGGTCCCGCTGCCACCAGAAGCAACTAATATTAGATCAAAGACTCAAGCATACATATACGAAAGGACAAATACTAAAACAAGAGGAACCAGTCTTAATTTATCTTACAGTTTCCTATTAGCTTAACTTTTTGGGAATTCTGGTGTCTCGACAAGTTATCGGAAACAAAATGCTCAGAAACTCTGGGATTCAAAATCTAGAAAAATTTCCTCATTTTCACTCATTCAGCTACAACAAAGAGTAATTTAAGTTTGCGTTCATACAACACTAATAAGCATTGTGCTATGGTAGAACCCTAACCCATCAAAAATCTAAATTTTTTCATTCAGAATCATTTTTCTACCACAGTAACTTGATGAGCGAAATTCAACAAATAATATCAAACTTTTCAACTTTTACCAACGAAATGTTGAAAAATATAGGAATTTATTTATTTTTCTTTTCGATTTCAACTTACTTGTCTGCGTTTGAGGTGACGATCGAAGATCTTCACTCTCGCACTGCCATTGCTGCTCTGAAATTCATCGCCATTGACCGTACAAAAAGAAACGGAGGACAGCGAAGCGTAAGGTTCGTCTGATATTCTTCTTCTGCTTCTTCTCCAAAGTAATGAACTTCTCTGGAACACACAGAAAGCTCTCATTTTTTCAAAAAAATTGTTGTTTTCCAGCAGTAAGGCAGTGAATAAAGAACTGTTCTCGACTTCAGGGTGGCTTCGGGTTGAGGATCTTTCTGACAAAATTAGAAGATCGGATGAAATATTTATATTTAAATAAATATAAAGGTCCATAATGTAAATTTTCGTCTAAAATGTTTTTCTTTTTCACTAAATCGCCCCTCAATGTTTGAAAATTATCAAATTATGCAAAAGTAGATATTTATTTATAGAAAAAAAAATAGCATCAAGCAACTCAGAAAATCACCACCACCTGAAAGCATGTCACTGATATATCTGACTTCTTGTCAACCAGTCCTCTTCTCTTCCTCAAACCAACCTAGCAGTTTCTCCTCATCTTGTCTTGGATTCTCGAGAAATGGGAATTGGTTTTCTCGGAAAAACAGAGTCCGTGCAAAATCTGCTGATCCTGATGCAGATACCGGCCAAGTAGTCAATGTTTCAAGTTCCAGTGGAGGTGGCACTACATCAACTTCAACTTCTTTCTTGTCTGTTCTTTGTCCCTTGCTCAAGCTCTTCTCTGTAAGTATCAATTTCTTAGTTTTTTTTTATAATCCCTGTTCTGCTTTTGTTGCAGAAGTGATTTTTTTTTAGATTCAAGTGAAGCTCAATTTGGACGGAACTCCATGTTAAATGTAAATGATGAAAAATTGGAACTTTGATAATTTGGTCCAGCATATTCTGTTATTGATTCTTATCGGTCGATGTGTTGCAATTGGAAGTGCTTCTGATAGCACAGGCTTGATAATTTGAGTTAAACCTGAAAAAATTCAAAGTTTGCCATCTATTTAATCCAAGAATTTAGAGAGTGGAATAGATTGAAGTGAAAATTAGGTTTTAATATTATAGCACGTGTCCCAATTTAAGTTTTAACTCTAATTCACAAAGGATTCAGACTTCGTTATGTATCTTTTAATATGAATAAACTGTATGAGAATAGTTAGTTATGAATGAACTAATGAAAATTTTAAGTGTGTTAATTTTATTTCCCCTATTTGATAATTCTCAAGAAAGAGCATTCTTATTTGTCTGAAGTGGCATCGTAATTTGGTAATGTGTGCCTATGTTTACATTTTCCAACTTCATAATTACCATTCAGTATTGGGTTGTCTTTGCTTCACAAGTGAGTTTATGTTATATTGCAGCAAGGAGATCCTTCTCATGAGCGAAATGACACTTTGGAGGTATTTTCCTTAGAAATTTCCTTATTTTCCTTTTGTTGTCAGTTCATGTAAGAGAGTGCTGACAATATGTAGAGAATCTCTAATCTTTTTTACCTCACTAAAATCAGGTGTCATTTGAGTGGGTAGGAGTTCTTTACATTTTTGCCTCTGTATTTTTATTAATCTTGTTCTATGGAGGCTTCAATTTCTAAACAACTTTTCCTTATAGCAAATCATCATTTCTCTGTTTTTGTTGCTAAATAGTAGGTGGCGACATCTTCATTGTCTACGATTGCAAGATTACCGTGGGGATCGCGATCAGTATCAGAGGGTTTGGATACTCAAGAGATCAGCAATTTGGAATCTCCCATGCGTTTGCAACTCTTTGAATTCGGTAAGCTTCTTATTAATTATACCATCGATATTTATAACCACCACCCTTCTGATTGTGCATGCTAAAAAGAAAAACTACATCTGTTGTTGTTTTATTATAAATATGCAGAATATTTGGCATATTGATATAAGGTACCATCTTAGATTATCAGAACAAGATGGAGTACCAGCTAAGATGTGGACTTTAAAACCTAGTAACATCATCACTAAGATGCAATTCAATATAGTAGTCAAGACATAATATATCAATAGTTTTTAAAATCACAGGACTTCTGATTTGAGTTTTTACACCATGAGGTAAATTAGCACAATGTATATGAAATTTAATTGAGTTGTTTGTCAGCATTATAATTGTGTCTTGAACTTTAGTGATATCTTTCATCAACAGAGGCATGCCCCTTTTGTCGAAGGGTTCGAGAAGCCATAACTGAGCTAGATCTTTCTGTAGAGGTGAGAAATGGATTCTGAAATTGTGAATGCAACTCTACTCTTTTGTTTATTTTCCTTCGTTTCTAATCATTCATGCTCTGGATGTGTACTTTGATCTTCAATTTAGCAATTTCCTGTTCTCTCATGAATTTCAGGAGAAACAGTTTCTTTTCTTGTTCTTTTCTTGAGATATTCTAGGACTAATATCTGTACCAAAATATCTCTCCTTTCTCCCTCTTGGACTACTGAAATTGTATAATTCAAAGGCTGCTATTCTGGACTTGGTAACCAGGGAAGATTGCACGCTTGTCTCCTGGAGTTATTGTCCGTGCTTTTTTTACCATGAGGATTAAAAAGAACTGAGACAAGAATGTCCAATTTAGTGGTGAAGACAATAAATATGGTTACATTGTGATATAACTGTGTCAAAGCTCTTGCATTGCTCTTGAGTACTCTTGCCTCATGTAAGAGTTTGCATTCTTATATTTGTACACAGGTAAAGAAATTTGCTGCAGTCACAAACCATGCTCTCATTTGACAACATTTTTCATCTGACTGATGTCAGCATATTTGATATATTTTCAGGTCTTTCCTTGTCCTAAAGGTTCTGTTAGACATAGGGAAATGGTCAGAAGCTTTGGAGGGAAAGAACAGTATGTAACTCATTTTCTCTAGATTTAATCTTATGAAGCTATTGTTCATATTAGTTGTGATAAGTTATAATGGCATTTCTCTGAGTAAAATTTAAAATGGTAGGATAAATGGCCTACCATCATGCAGATTAGATCATGTTAAATGTCAAATTCGGGAATATTCATGCGTACATTGATTATGCGGTCTACTTTAATAAATTGTTAAATTCTTTGAACTATTTCAAGGATGCATTATTCATGCAAAAAGTTGTGCACTTCCTTTACTTTCTCTGCTGTATCATTCCCTTTTTCTATTTATGTTTTACACAATCATGAAAATTTGAATGCAGGTTCCCTTTCCTGATTGATCCAAATACTGGTACTTCAATGTATGAAAGTGGTATGTGATGTAATTTGTTTCCACATTGATGCATGCAACCTTTATTGATGATAGGCCCTGAAATGATTTTCTCTTGTCCTTTCAGTTTTGCTTCCAGTGCTTCAGCTATTTATACTGTATACTAATGATGATAGTGACAAAAAATGGAAATTTTTGAACTCTTATTTCTTCCTTTCCAGAACTTATATTGGGGGACTAGCACTTTATCAATAAATTCATTCATGTCAATTATAGAACTCTTTTGTTAAGTGCTCCTTTGACCTACTTATATCACTTCTAAAATTTTGCATTAATCATTTTTCTCCCTTTTTTTTTCAATAGGTGATATTGTAAACTACCTATTTCAACAGTATGGTAAAGGAAGAAACCCTTCAACGTGGTTGTTGGAAAGGTAATGTAGCTCAATATTTGCTTTGGAAAATCTCATATTCTGTAGGTGTATACATTATTAGTCTGATGAATTCAAGAATGATTGTAGGCTTAGGATTGGCATAATATTATATTTTGGATGGACACAAATTTTATGCTTGCTTTACTTGTTAGTTTTAGAGTTTGTTTGTCTCTTATAATCAACTCTCTTGCTCGTTCACCGTATTGCAACATGCAGCACATTGGTCACAGGATGGATGCCAACCCTTTTTCGAGCAGGTAGAGGAATGACATTATGGGAAAAGGCCAGGTCAGATCCACCACCAAAAATGTTGGAACTTTTCTCATATGAGAACAATCCGGTAAGAAATCACTTTGCTTTCTCTGCATGGCCTGGATCATTGTCTTGCAAGCTTTTTCTGGGTTCTGCTCTCCCTGATGTTGAATTGACATGGCACAGCAATAAAGAAAATAGTTGCTAGAAATTCAAAACTATGGAAAATAAAAGTGCAGCTAGAAAAGATCTACAAAAGACCACAGCTAGTTGGATATCCAAACAAAGCAAAAGATTCATACTTTTTATAAGCCAATAACACCAAACCTGGAAACTATCAAATTTTCCTCCAATTCTAAAAACTAATGAAATCGAAAAGGCTGGGCTGTATACTGGAAGAAAGCTATTGGAGTTCTGGAATAAGCTGCTTGTCGCATTTAATGACAATATTTCAGAATTCTGCTGCTCTTTATTCTTTAATTTGCCTTTTCTTTTGTTTCTTGTCCATCGTTGTAAATTCTTTTATGCTCTGCATAAATTGTTTATGTTTTTTCTCCTTTACCTTGTTTCCAGTATGCACGAATTGTGCGTGAGGCACTATGTGAATTGGAACTTCCTTACATCCTTCATAATGTTGGAGAAGGCTCTTCTCGGATGAAGTTGCTTGTCGATATATCTGGATCCAAAGAGGTTAGTTTCTGACAATATTTCAATGATCTTCTATCCACACATAAACTGAAATAAGTTGCTCTTGTTGCCAACAGATATTTTGAAGTTGTAAATTCATGGTAATAATTATCATTTCTAATGAACTTTTTGTGGATGTTAATTCTTGCATTTGCAGGTGCCTTATCTGATTGATCCAAACACTGGTTCTCAAATTGGTGGCTACAAGAAGATCTTATTATATTTGTTCCAGATGTATTCAGCTTCCACTGTATAGTTTTTGCCTATTTAGTCATTATTCTCCAACCATTGTAAGCAAGTTTTACACCTACCTAGTTCATGCAAAATCTTCAGGTCCATGGCACTTGACATCTTTGTGGAAGTATGGAGTTGTGTAGATTGCGGGTGTCGATTGCTCTGGGTGTTGCTCTCTGATTATTAGCATTTCCTCATTGATGCGGTTGATTTTTGGGTACAAGAATTCAAACATGAAAGAATCGAAACTGCAACTTCAAAAGGTCTGATAATCTTACATGTAAATGCAACATCATTTAGAAAACAAAGGTTGGGATTGAAGGTCGGGAATCCAACTTTCCAAACACAAAATCAGAATTTTGTTTTCCCAACTGGAAAAATTCTTTTTGGGTACAAGGTATGTGACACGTCCCAAATGCTAAGAAATAAAACATCGGGAAGATGCAGGTGTATATACAGGAAGGAAGACACTGCTAGTAAGTACACGGTGGCTTCCGAGTTGACAAATGGGGGCGAATGAATCACAACACCTGGTCCATCCGAGGTCCTGAAACTTTCACTGCTTTTGGAGAACGTTCTGCTCGGTCCATGCTGTGCATGGCTCCTCTCGAGTCGTTCCCGGGCACAGTGATTTTATAAAGCTCCCCCACAATATCCTTCCCTGCTGCTTATGCGGCTCAAAGATGGTTAATATAACTGCAAAAAATCCTGAAAAATGGATGGTTTTTGGGCAAGGGTATGATGAAACACAGTGCAATATACATTTTTAAGACATTTGGCCCGGATGTTATATAATTCAATTAATAATTCAAGAAGATTCGGGGGCAAACACTTGGTAAGATTTTGACAGACATAATTATACCACCAAAGCTTGTAACCACCATCTCTGTCCTTTTCCAAATCACTTGTTCAACAGTTAATTAATTAATTAAAGCCAGCACATTTCCACTGTCTTCATTACCTTACCTTCAAGGCATAGTTAGTTTATCAATTACTAATTAATTACAAGGAGATGTAACATGCAATAACAATAGGGAAAATCTTGGATGCAAACCCACCTGTCACATTCAATTATTTTCTTTTCATTTATCATATATTGTATGTATTTTAACAATAGGGTATGGCTACACTATATTGAAGGCATAAAGCATCTAATTTATTAATTTTTATTTTTAATTATTTTAAATTTTACGATAAAAAATATAATATATATACGAAAGAAGGGATCCGAGGTATTTTAATAAATTTAGTTGTAAGTATTAAAAAAGAATTAACATATAATTGTAACAAAAGAGTGTGCTAAACTTGATAAGGACTCTATAACTACTAAACAACTACCATATAAAAAAATAGGAAACAATGACATTGTTATAGAATTATTCTGCCAAACCCAACAAATGTACCAACTATGTTGTTCATTTGCACTGTGTAGAAAGAAACATTAGTAGGTTTCTTGTCTACATCAGGTTTTCAACTGTTTTCCCTTCATTTTCAGAGTTAGTAATTAACAATTTAATTAAAACAAGAAACCCAAAAATGAATAAGAATAATCATTGTTCTTAATCATCATCTTCATCAAGTTAACTGCGCCTTGTGATATAGCGTATTTGACATGATCTTCTGTTTAGAAGGTGCGTGCTAGCCTAGCCTATCATGGATGTGATCCTACAATATAAGTTCTCTCCACCTCCCATGCTAACACATCAAATCTCTATCACTTTTTCTTCCACTATCTCTTTCTTTGAAGAGGAGAGAAGAGAAACAAACAACTCAATCAAGATCAAAACCATTTCTCCTCCCTCAATCTCTGTCTCTCTCTAGAAAAGAAAATTTCAAAAGAATTCAAGAATGAGGTCCAAAATTCAATCTCCATTGAACATCAAGCTCATTCTCTTTTGTGCTTTCTGCCTTCTTCTTCTCTTTTTCATAACCAAAACAAGCTTCTCGTTTTCTTCTTCCCAGCAAAACCCTTCTGCCAAGTCCGCAGAAACCCTAGATATTCAAGCACAAGAACGAAAATCAGAACCAGAAGCAGAAACAGAAGAAGTAGAAACAAAACCAGCTTGCCCATCTCTTCCTTTCACAGAAGCTTGCAGCAAAATCCCACCTTCTTTAGCCAATGCTCTCGTCCATTACGCAACAACAAATATAATTCCACAACAAACCATGAAAGAGATATCAGTTTCACTCAGAGTTTTAGAAAAGAAATCACCCTGCAACTTCCTAGTCTTCGGCCTCGGCCACGACAGCTTAATGTGGACATCTCTCAACCACGGCGGCCGCACGGTTTTCCTCGAAGAAGACAAGTCCTGGATCCAGAAAATCAAAGAAAAAATCCCAACCCTCGAATCCTACCACGTTGAGTACGATACCAAAGTTCATCAAGCCGACAAGCTCATGGAGATGGGATCGAGGGAAGAATGCAAAACCGTAAGCGATCCCAGATTCTCCAAGTGTTCGCTGGCGCTGAAGGATTTTCCATCTGATATCTACGACATCGAATGGGACTTGATCATGGTCGACGCGCCAACCGGGTACCACGAGGAGGCGCCGGGGAGAATGACAGCGATTTACACGGCGGGACTGATGGCGAGGAATAAAGAGAATGGCGAGACTGATGTGTTTGTTCACGATGTTGACAGAAGAGTGGAAGATAAATTTTCCAAAGCTCTTCTCTGTGAAGGATACTTGAAGGAACAAGAAGGCAGAATAAGGCATTTCATTATTCCTAGTCACAGGACAAGATTGGGAAGGCCATTTTGTCCATCGAATTAGTGTGAAAAAAAAATTTCTCTTTTATATTTTAATATTTTTATTTTATTTTTAAATTATATGTAATAATAATAATTGAATATTATCTAATTCTAATAATTTCTTTTTAATTGTTTCTGTTGGGTTAATAACATTTTTATTAATACATATGTTTAGTTGAAAAATTATTCATTAACTTCATTTCTATCTCCATCACACACACACACATATATATATATATATATATATATATATATACAGTATTGTTCATAATTAATCATTAAAAATAAATTTATTTAAATACAAAATTATTTATAATATATATTCTATGTATATTATATTTAAAATTTATAAATTTTTTATTTATATTTTAAATTATTTTATTATATATAATTGTTTCAATTTTTTTAAATTTTATTTTAATAATTTTTTTTTATATATCAGTGTTTTTAAATTTTAAGTTAATAAATATTAAATATATATTAGTATTTTTAAGTAAATACATAATTTTTTAAAATTATTAAAATTTAAATACAAACTTAATAATAATAACAACGCATACAAATAAATAAAGATAAAAAGAAATAGATTGAAAAGAGTGGATTGGAAAAAACAAAAAGTAATGGAGGGGTAATGAAATTTGTCACCAAAAGTAAAGAGAGTAATCATGTTTCATAGCGGTGTTGAATAATTAACCACCAAGAGTTGTCTTAATTACGTAAACGCCATTAATTATATTAAAACTAAAAATTATAAAGTGACCACCGGAAATAACGGAGTGACAAGTGAAAATATTATATTTTATTTATATCCAGTCGTATTTATATAAATTAAATAAAAATTAATTAATATAATTTTTATGCTAACGATTAACAATTGTAATATTTATGATATTATAATTAAATTTAAGTGGGTGAATGGGCCAGGCTACAAGGCTTCGTGTGCCGGATAACATTATTTTTGTTTCCAAACACCACAAAACCAATCCTGCAGCCAAACGGAAACCCTATCAAAAAACAGAATCATAGATTTCAACGAACGAGCAAAGTGGAGAAGAAAAACCAAGAGTCAAAAGATTTTCTATGGGGAAAGCGAAGAAGGATTTACTAGCGAAAGCGCCATGGAGAGGAGAAGAAGGAGAAGAGGCAAACAAATTCAAAGACGCCAAGCTGAAAGTGACGAGCGAGCCTGGCGCCACACCGACAATGCACGTTCCTCGTAAGAAGAAAACCTCCAAATACGATGATCTCAACGACGAGGAGAACGATCTTCAACTTGACCCTCAGCTCCGTTACAGCTTCCAGCGCAATTTCCAGGTCCTTTCTGAAATGCCCAGTTTGCGTTCTGTGTTTTTATTACTTGCTTTTTTGCGTGGGTTGAGTAATTTCTCATAAAAAATTACCCTTGCTGTTTGGTGTCCGTGGTTGCGAACAATTAGCTGAATTTGTTTGTATGATGGGTTCAGAATCCTTGAAATTTGGTGATATGAGAAGATTTACATTTAAGCCTTCATTACTTGTGTTAGCACTTATTGAAAAGCTTTAGTTTTTGGGTTCAATGGTTGAATAACACAATATGGGAACCAATGTCTACTTTTCTGTTTCATTGAATTCTGATAGCTTAAGCATTTGAGTCGAGTGGTTAACGAACAATATCTTTTTCAATTTCTGATTTTTCGGTGAATATTGTTTCCGCTTACGTTTTGATTACGTACAACTGAATTTGTTGTTAACCAGGCATCGGTACCTAGGATGTGGTGAAAAGAGCTTAATTTTTATGTTCTATGATGAGTATTTCATGTAGTTTATGATCATATGTTGTTTTTTATTGGAAGCTTGAAGCATTTTATTGTTCCATGTATATGGAAATGTGACTACTCACATGGTAGACTTGGGGCTGTATAATCATGAAAAATACTATTGAACATATCAAATAGCACGCTCACAATTCTTGATTTGTTTGTGTGGTGGTAGTGAAATGCAAGTGGTGAATGTTAGAATGACCATACCGTAATTTTCAAGGATTGTGGTGACACCCTGCTTGCGGACAATGAGTGAAGACATTTTGGTTGATTTTATGGTTTTTTTTTCTGTAGTTTTAACCGTAGTCAAATGTTCTCTTCATTTAATTGATGTTTCAAAGGCTTTACAGTTGCTAATTCACTTGAAGCTATACCCCTTTCATTCTTTCTTTATTTGATCTTAACACACGCGCGTGCGCGCGCACACACACACACACGCATGCGCGTGTATTTTTGGATTTTTCACTGATTGAGTTTTAAATTTATCATGTTCATAAAGTTTCTTCAACGAGTATTCAGCATAGACACCATTGTTAAGCCTCTTCCACCTACCATGGCTTACAACGTTTCTCGCAACTTGAGTTTCTTCACAAGGATTTTCACTCAGTTCTTTGGTAAGTCTGATTTCAGTCAATGTTATTTGCAGTTAGGAAGGTGGAAAGTGAATACATCATTCCAACTTTGCCCTGTCTTAAATAAAACGACTCATTTTGTGCTTCAGGTTTAGTGCCTTAGAATTGGCATTACACATGAAGCTAATTGCTTTTAACATGTTTATTGTTTTCCAGCTTTTTTGACCATGTAAATAATTCAGTTGCAACTTGTATTGCAGATCCTGAAGGTATTGCCAATGCTCAGAAATCACTTGGGTTAGGACAGGAAGAAAAAGCACGTCGTGTTCGTTGAAGAAAAAGAATTAGTTATGTCCATATTTTGCTGTTTTTATTTTTTGTTGTACTTGGATTAGCACATTTTTATGAATATTTCACTTGATTTATTTTCTGTAATCATCTTAATCTAAGCTTATTGTGAGTCTCAACCCCGTTGGAATGTCTTACTTCCAGTTTGCATGCACTGGCAGCTGTGCTTAAAACTAAAATGCATTTCTACATCGGGAGGCTACCTGAAAATGGTTTATACATAAGCATAAATTTGCTTGAAACAGGAACCTCAGAATAATTTTTATAGAGGTGATATTATGCTGTCTCTGGTTGAAGTTAACTGCAATTATGCAATTTGGCAGAAGCCATAATTTGTTGCTTTGTTGTAAAGCGCTATGGAATAAGTAACTGCAGAAGCTCTATTACAGTCCATCGACTGTAATTTCCCATGGACGACTTAACCTGTTTTTAACAATCAGCAGCAAAATTAAAATGTCAAATACAGCTGACAAGAAAAATACAGATTCATCTGTTGACAGAGACGTATGACTACACTTTTTGATACTTAAATTTACATTTATAATGAATTTTGTGTCTATATGTCAAAAGAAAAGGAAAAAAAAATATTCTTATCCTTGATTCAATAACCAAAGGTAAACCAGCTAAACAGCAAACCTATTGACAACAATGGCACTTGCAATATCTCTACATTGATACAGTTTACATTTGCAGTTATACAACCTTGTGCAACATTATCAACAAGTGGAGGTAACAAGAGGCACAGAATATTTTACAGATCCGTATTAAGAGATCAATACTTAGCTATGCAGAAGTTTCATGCAATTGTCATGACAATGAATAACACTTTATTCAGGGGAACCACCGCGCCAATATCCCCACTCACTCATTCCACATTCTGAGAGAAATTTCTCATAATCATGTTCAAGTTTGTGATAAGCATGAGGCCAGTCTTCAAGTGAAACCTGAGCTTCATCTTCCAATGGATCCTGCATGAAAGGTTATTTTTTCACAACAAAGTGAATCAGACATGAATTTTCCCAATACATCTTCAATGCCTCGAAAGTTGGACTAAAAAATGAACGTTGGCCAGGAAGGTAGACTGAAATAACTTTAGTTTTTAATCTTTAGGGCTCCTTTTCGATCATAGCTAGGAAAAAGGAAAATTCAAATAACTCTAGAAATTAGATTCTTTTCTTAAGCATTTGTATACTTACACTGGTATCTGGTATTGAGTCGGAATTCAAGCCATCTACTTCGATTATGTCACGGAGAGCAGATTTCCACCGCATGTTTTTGGAACCAAGACGATTTCCTTTAGACTCATTCGCTGCTTGACCCCTCAAATCTCCGATAGTTTTAGCGCAAAATGCACCAATCATGCATCTGATGCAAAATGCTATAAGAGGGACCAGTACTAGAAGATGACCGGTATTTTTAACCTGGTGGTATAATGGATAAACTTGTTAAGGTCGCTATCATTTATGAAGTTACAACATAATACAAAATTTTAGGATAAAACCAAAAATCAAATTACCAAAGACAATGCTGCAAGTACTTTAATGATCTGCTTACATGTGGCAAACTGTGAGTGATTTGCATGGTAAACTTCTTTTCGTCCAAAAGTCCAAAGATATTCAAGGAATGTTGCTGGATTGCTTTTAGATCAAGGCTAGATAGTCTGTTCTTCCTAGACTGTCAAAGACAGAGAACAGAAACCTTGCAGCATGAGAAGACAGATGTTGGAACAAATTATATATTCATAATGCATAATGAATTTCCAAGCATGAAGCAATATAAGTGATGGAAACTTTAGTTCTGATTAAGAACACTGGAGCATATATTCCATAAAACATTCTAATGCACAATAAATAATACTTCTCTGTGGCAAACAACCTGCTAGACAAAAGGCATTGCATTTATTTAAACCATCACCATACCTTCATCTGAAAGTGTCATGAAAGCTAAATTAAAATTAGAGACACTATGACTTCACATGTTCAACCTGTGCATAAGTAACCATATGGTGCTCAATTTCTTTTCATCAAGACTTAAAAGTTTTCATATGAAGATTAAAACTCAGGCCTCTCTGCCTTTTCCACCATGCCTTTCCATAATTTTGCACACAATTCCAAGTTTAACTTGCAGAACTAAAGAATATATATGCTATCTATCTATCGTGGACGTAACAAAGGAATAACTGACCAATCGACCATCCATAACTGGAACTTCAAGAAATGCCATTTCAAACATAATCGTACTAAGATCAATTTCGCGTGCAAGAAAATTAAGGCATTCTCATAAGCCAAACGTTCTGAACCTCCCCCAGTCTGGGATACAATTCCAAGACCTCTTCTACTATCCAAGAAGACTTGATTAATTGAACCCACTAGTACCCACAAACAAATACAATTCAAAATATTTTACTCGCATTATACAAAAACATAGAGAACAAATAAGAACCAGAATGTTTTGCCTACCACTTTGATTTCTCCTCTGGAAAAAGGAATGTTAAGTTTCTGTCCTTCAAACACAAGATCAGTATCCGCAACATGTTCATTGACAGCTGTAATCGAATGGACAGACACCTGATATTGCTTTGAAATCGAAGTCAAAGTCTCACCTCTGCCACCATAACTCATTATTGTCAAATGGGTATGTTTCAAATGCATCAAAATCATAACTTGTAAAAATCCAACTTGAAATATCATCATCTTCGAGTCAATATATCAAAAAGCTCACCCTCTCACCACATGAACCAGCAACGGTTTGGAAGAGTTCAGACCATCTGCCACTTCCTGAAGTTGAATTCTCCATTTCTGTCACCAAAAAACTTTTAATTTCTACCCACTTGTATTAATTCATTATCATTCAAGAAAAAAAATTGCTCAGAATCCAGAGAAACATTATATTGTACCTTTGACAGACCTCTAAAATGCCGGTTGATGGACAAACTAAGGAAACAGAAACCACAGCAGTAATAAACTTTTTCGTTAGTGAACATACCGAAAAATTAAAAGGATCTGACAGTATGAAGAACAGTTGGCAAAACCTGTTAGAAGGGAAAGTTGTTTGACTTGGAAGAAGCAGAACTCCTCGTCTGTGGCTTAGCTTCGGCTCCATCAAATATCTCACCCTGCCAAAAGGAATTAAGTACTTATATATGTTCCAAAAAAGTGTTGCAAAATATATACCCAATTTAGAAATTTTGTATTACTATGCCAGTTTATATAATTACTCAAATCTTGATACTTTATTGTTGTTTTTTAAATTTTATTTAAAACTTAAAAAATAAAAACAAAAATAATTATAAGTGAGACTTGGAAGTTAATAAAATTAATAAATAATAATTATTATGTGAGTTTAAAAGCGTGTACAAAAAATAATATTATTTATTTTATAAAATAATATTTTTTAAAAATTGAATATTTATTAAACTTATGCAATGGAATTCCCTCAATATCATAGCTTTACTTTCAGTATAAGAAAGTCCAATTTAACCACACTTCAACATGGGCAACAATCTTTGCTCACGTCGACACATTTGGGTAGCAAAAACAAATAATATCATTAAGAGAAATTAATTAAACAGTTGTTGTCTGATACAGTGGAACTTTCCTAGAAATTATTTCCTGAAAGAAAACATCATGCAGTCAACAGTTCTGCCAATGGTTTTATGTGTTCTTCTTGTAAGGTCCTTGGTCACAGTTCAAGGTATCAGTTCGTGGCAGAATTTCATCGAGCCATGTTATTTTTCAGGTCTTGTTAATGAATTTCTTTAACGGCAGACTTTAATCGATCTGTGTTGTTGACTGTGTAGGGCAGGGACCCAGATATTGCCCAGAAGGCAGGACTCGCACAGGAATTTGTGGCGTCGGTGGGAAAACTCAATGCCAAAGATTTGTAAATGAACAGACGTTGAGCCTAAGATCCGTAAATACGATTGTGAAATCATTTGCCAGGCTGAGGCTGAGGCTGGCGATTGTGAAAAAATATATATATATATAGTGTCAATTCTGAAGACCAACTTCCATAGCAGAGATTAAAGCCTTTTAGAAGTTGTCATCTTGTATTTAGAAGAGCTAAGACGCAGGTGACATTCTTTCCTCCAAGGAACAAGGGTTGGAGTCGAAATTCTGATTGCTCATAAATAATTTGATTCATAAACCGGACACATAATCTGTTTCTTTGATTACATAAAATGTTCAATCAGACCCAAAGAAATAAGAAACTCACATGGACAGACTGAGACCGCAATACAAGCAAGGAAAGAAAAAAGATTGCAATTACAAGTCTCTTCTTAAGGTTTCTTGTGGATTTGGTTAAATTTTCAAAGACTGGCAAGCTGCTCAATGTTGATGGGGTAAACCATGCTCTGATCTCCATGGAATGCCTTCCTTCCAAACAAAACGTTTACTGCTTCTGTTGGGTGGAATGCATCCCAGAAAACATACTGATCTCGATTTGCACATGGTGTTTGGAATGGAAGGCAAGTAATCTGCCCTCTGTTTCGTCCAATTCCGCAGCATCCTCGATCTATCACGCTGAATCCTGTATAAAAAATATTAGAAGCATTAGAAATTCGGTATGTAACAAGGTGATTTATTGATCTCAATTTGCACATGGTGTTTGAAACGGAAGACAAGTAATCTCAATAGATTACACCGATGCAGGTTAACTATATAGTTTAATAAGGAACCGTTGCATACCGTAAGATCTATAGTTGGCTAGGAGATCTTCAAACATGTGTGCAATGTCAATGTAAACGAATCTTGAACCAGGCAGATTGGAATTAAGACTGTTGATCATGGTCTTCACGTTTGCATTGAAAGGTAAAACAAGCTGGTTTACTTCTTCCGAGCATCGACCAATCTGGTTCTGTGCCAAAATGCTTGGAATACATCCCATTCTTCCTAATCCCGCCAGCACAAATTTCCTTGCTCCCAAATTGTAAAGACTCTGTAACAAAATCAGGAACGTAAATAGACTTATCTGTTAAGATTTTGGCAATCACATTGGTTGTCATATTCTTACAGTGAGTTGTTGTGTGTATTGCTGAACCAAAAGATCAGCATATTGTTTAGCATTGTATTGATTTCTGGTAGGGTAATTTGGCATGAGATAATTGTTTAGGTAGTCATTGCTGCCCATTCCTACAAAGAATATACATCTTGCAATTGCATTTGACACATCGTCTGCTCCAAGAGTGTCAGTAATTTGATCAAGTGTGCTCTGGAAATTCCTTATCTGTTGAGTAAACGGAATCCGACCCACCTGATCAAGCAATAAAAGGAATGAGTTTAATGGGTTATCGACATAAGTTCGATAGAACTTTGATTGAATTGCTTACGAAGTTTCTTCCGGTGATGTCGAGAATTCCAGCTGCGGCGGAAGCGTAGTTGACTCCACGAAGCACTTGTTCTCCGGAGGCTTCAGAGTATGCAGGAACGAGAGGAAGTCCCAGTAGTTCAGCTGAAAGCATGCATTTATTTTACACCAACATACAAATTTGGTCAATATACTTGTCAAGGTGATTTCAAGGGTCATGGAAATTGAATTTTAGGTATGTCCACCGGATGTTCTGAATTAATGCTATTTAGACAAATTGTAGTAATGAAACTGAATGGAAAGCTAATAATTAATCTCAACATAATTAAATCCAAGGGCTGCAATTATTTTTTTCATTTTACACCTGTATTTACTATTTATTTTTTAATTTAATATTGAATTCAATAGAAATAGCACCTTAATATTTCGTTTAAATCCCAAAGCTCATGGATCTACTATTAAAGTGAGACAAATTCAACAATAAATGCCAATAGCTTTATGCAGTAGATAACTATACAAATACATTCTAATTTTTCTTTCAAGAAATACAAAGAAGAAAAGGGAAATAAATAATGCCAGCCCCATTTATTTATTTATTTATTGTTAATGTCTAACACCTTTTTTGATTGAGTTTTTACCGAAATTCTGCTTTCCATGCACCTGTTATAGTATGATCTATAAACCCACCTTCAATTTGAACGATTTCTACTCTTAATTTTGTTTAAAAAAAAATGGTGCATGACAGAAGTAGATAAAAGCATGGTGCATGGATTTGCATTGTAAAGATACGCCAAAACTAAAGAGAGAAATTAGTTACCTATTTCATCAACCATAGTATAGCCATTAGAAAAACGACCAGTTGGGCCACCATTGAAATCGATACCATAAGGAAGATAATTAGCCTTCGCAAAAGAAGGAAGATTATTATTATTCCCATTGTCGATGAGAGAATCTCCAAAAATAAACATAGCAGGAACCAGTTCCCTTCTCCTTCCTCCTTCTGTTCCAACGGGCTCTCCTTGTTGCCCGAAAACTACTCCATTCACCAGCAACATTGAAAACAGAAACAAGGAAGAAAACTTGAAGAAAATCGCCATTGGTTATCCAGCAAGAAAGAAGAAAAATGCTGCTAGTGTTGTGAGAAGAGTTGAATGGAAAGAGTGGATTAATAGCAGATGTAAGGTGGGTAGTTGGGAAGGGAGTAAAAGTTTTCGTCTGTTTTCTCCATTGCAGTAATTGCATACTGCCTGCTTGTTGCCAAAATGCATGTGCGTGGACACAGTTCATCTAAAAAATTTACTGCGGTTTTCCCGCTTTCATGTTGTTGTCAATTCCCATACTTCCATGGTTTTTATCATTTCTACGTACTTCGGCAACAACATGAATCGTTAATTTGCTCCATGCACCAATTTTTTTCAACTAAGAGAATTTAATTTCATGTTTAATATAATTTAAATAATAACAAATACCTAAATCCTCAATTGTTATTATTTAATATTCTTGGTTGTCAACTTCAATTCCAAACCTACTCTTGTGAAATTTAAAAGCAAAAGAGAGAGCCGTTGTCATTCATAACTTTTTGTACAACTTATGCCACAAAATCCATATCAATTCTCACCAAATCTATCAATTTGCTATTTGTTTTCCCAACTCTCGCATTGCACAAAAATTACTTGCAGGAGAAAAGGAATTGCAAAAATACTAATACCAAGAATCCATTTTTTTTTATTTTAAGAGTTTAATAATTAAAGTATTCCATGTATGTGTGTATTTATTTTAAATATTTTAATAAAAAATCAAAATTTGTAAAAATTAATTCCCAATTTCTTGAGTTTTCATTTGATGAAGTTTTGCTCATACACAAACCGAGATTGATTGGAGTGGTCGGTGGCTATTGGATTAGTTAATTAAGAAAGTCAGCAAGCCAAAATTCAAACGAAGAATACTTCAAATTATGATTTTAATTTGAAAAAGAACAGCGCATGCTCCTAAATATATTCAATTCACTTTCATTCATAATTAAAACTGCTTATTAATAATTACTAATTTTGATTTATAATAGTAATAGGCAGAGATATATGACAGCGCGAACAATGTAAAAATTGGTCTTCCCAAGAAATTGAACGAAGTTATTCTCTTTTGTATTGGTGTTGTATTTAAGAACACAAGTTAAAAGTAAATGGAAAATGCATCCGTGCATGTGTGAGCAGTTGAGATAGTAGACAACATGCATCATTGTGTGTGTCTTTTAATTAGCACAACCATCGTTTAAGGTATAATAAATAATCAATACTCAATTCAAAATTGATGTTAGAGGGATCTAATCTCTTAATATCTTACTTCACTGTAAAAAAAATCAAATCATTTGGACTAGTTCTTAAGCTACTAGTTTTTGAATTCATTTTTATATAAAATTTTTATGAAAAACCGAACGTGTAATTTAAAGAATATGACCCCTTAAAGTGAAAAAAATTAATTAAAATCATATCTAATTTATAATTTTTATATTATAGATTTACTCTTAATAATTAAGAATAATGCTAGACATCTTAAATATTCATCTTCAACGATGCAACACATATTTATCAAGTTGGGTATGAAATAGCGTTATAAATAATTTTTAAAATTGTAAAAATATATTATTTATTTAATGAAATGCCACATCATTTGCCATGAAAGATTTAGGATTAAATTAATTGAAGTACATGCACAAGTGTATGATAGAGAGAGAGAAATAGGCAAAGGAAGATATACAATAAGAGCCAATACAATTAACATCAAACCACCTCCACAATATCTAATCACAAATTTACTACAATACAAAGATTATTACATGTATTGCATGTCATGTACTTAGACGCCTAGAAGATTATTGATACACGACTTGTCTCTTACTGACCAATAGATCTTACATGAATACAACAACTAGAATTTTTTTTTCGGTGGAATAATAATAATGCTCCATCTAATATAGCTAGGTATGCTAAATGGAGCAATTCCTAGAACTGAAATAGCTCATTGGGTATCGTTAGTGGGTATTCATCATAATTCTTACTAGTCGTTGGTCCAAAGTAAGCAATCCCAGTGGTGTTCTCCTCTATCTAAAAATAAAAATAAAAAATAAAGTAAAATAGAATTAAAACAATTATTTTGTATTAGTAGTGAACAATGTAAATCTCTGTTTATTAATTACCTTGTCTTGCAAATGCTTGTTTGCAGCCTTCAATAGTCCCTCCTTCAGCAATGAAAATAGAAGATTTACTTTTAACAATTACAGTATATCAAATGCAATTCAATATTAAAAAGAAGGGGATTAGATTGCAAACTAGCCTTGTTCCTCAACAGATTGATCTCTTGAAACATAATGTCCATCTACATTAATGAATCCATTGTCTCATTAGTAAAGTCTATCGATGATATTCAAAACACATGTTTCAGAGAGTTTGTTTATTTTATTATGCCTTCTGTTTCTAATATTTTGTTGTACGAAGAGATACCTTGGTGGAACGAATGTGATAGATC
Organism: Xylocarpus granatum; assembly: GCA_019650275.1. NCBI lineage: Eukaryota > Viridiplantae > Streptophyta > Magnoliopsida > Sapindales > Meliaceae > Xylocarpus > Xylocarpus granatum. The sequence goes on along the minus strand of BNST01000424.1, from coordinate 48,782 downwards.
CACATTTCAAGATGCTTTTCAAGCAAAAGTAGTTCATCCAAATTCATTGTCCCGGCTCCACCTCCAAACATATACCCGAGGCCTTTTTGGAGAATTTCTATTTCTTGCTTCAACATGTTGATCTCCACTTTTGCATCCTATAATTGCATAATTATAATTTTTCATCAGTATAAATTCCAATAAAAAAATCTTTTTTTTTCTGCAACAATAATTGCTCCCGTTCAGAACTGTTTGATCTCAAGTCGGAGTCTTACACCGATTGATTAGGAAAAGGTCTATGAGTTTATATATTGGAGTTTTTCAACCTAAGGATTAGGTTTTTTTTTCCAAGTCTGAATACATGCTCCTACAATATCGTTTGGAGGGGAGGGAAAGAAAGATGACCACCAAATAGGTTAAAAGAAGCGGTGGGATTTTTCATGACATCTTTCAAGAAGAGACCTTGCAACAGAATTGTCTATTATTTACCTTATGAAATTTAATGAAGAGACCATCCAACAAAAATCGTCTAGTTTTGACCGAAATTTTTCCGACAGTAAGAAAACAAAGAGAATAACAGGTCCTTAATTATGCGAGGAGATTAGAGGCAAAGTCAATTTGCAACGAGAATTTCGGCCTTCAAACAGTAGTGATAACAATGCAAAATGTCGTCGTGTCATTTTCACAGACACGTGTAATTTATTTCTGCATTTTCAATCACTATTAAGCATTATAAGAACCAGCATCCGATGCCGCACAGCTCCACCTTTTTGAACAGTTAGAGCTAAGAATAATAAATTCGTTCTGTTCCTACGAAATATGGACCTATATCTAGTATTGAAAAATAGAAATTAAATAATAACAAGAGAAAAAAAATTAATTACATACTGATGGTTGAATTTCCATAACTGGTTCAGCTTGAGCTCCTCTTGTGGACTTCAAATACCTCTCAATAAGCTCTTGCATGGTTCTATTTCACACACTCGAAAGCACAAAAACTTCAACAGTAGAAGCAAAATATTAAGTAAAGAGTACGATACAATTAAAGAGGGAAAGGAACACTGACCCTTTGGTGCCTAGTTCATAGAGCTTTCCGTGGGCGGAGAAAATGAGAACTCCGATATCAGCATCACAGAGCACGGAGAGTTCCTTGGCCTTCTTAAGAAGCCCAGCTCGGCGTTTACAGAAGGTAACCTGACGATGCACCGGATTCTCGATACGCTTCATCTGAACCTTTCCACGAACCATTTGGGATCGATCAATTCAGCTCGGTTAAATAAGTTTGTGTTGTTAATACAATAAGCTGAGCGCTGGAGTCCTAGAATTTCTCTGCAGACAACCTCACACTAGTTTGAACTAGCTTCGAGGCTGTTGCCTGAAGGAACAAAAAAAACACAGAACTTCACAAACAATTTGCTCCTCAGTTATGGCTGCTTCAAGCTCTTATATGCTTGGCTTTAGATTCTCTTCAATCTTGAAAGCCCAAAAGAATAACTGATCCGCTGTTCCCTTTGCACCTCACTAAGTTTTGTCTGATCCTTCACATCAAATTCTGATAATTTTTAATGCCCTCTTGCTCTCAACTTTTTTTTTCACTAAAAAAATAGCAATTAATTCTTTCACATCAAAATTTAAAACATAAAATAAAATTTTTTAAAAATAATTTAACATAAAAATATAAAATATAAAACGTTAAGGATAAAATGAATGAAGTAGAATTTAAAATTAAAAAATAATTAATTTAATAATTAAAAGGAACATAGAACTTGTGACACACAATTGGAAAAAAAATGGCATGTTAAATCAAATCACATTGCATAAACGATGTGGCGCAATTGATATTGATTGAAAGATTTGAGTGCACGGTATACCCACCGAGTCATTCATACCATGTTTACATGCATGGCTTTTGTATGGACCTTGTTGATGTTAGAACAAGACATGGCAAGATTTTATTGGGAAGGATGTGACTAAACTTGTTGAGGTCGTAGAGAATTGTTAACTTTAGATTATTATATACCTATCCGTCCTCAACTTCACACGAACTAATGGGTTTGTGTCTCTGTCCCACAAGTATGGAATTGCCCTCTAAATTGATTTAATGCTTTAACAGGCTGGATTAGGATTCTTTGCTGATCTCAATTTTGTTCTAAGTAAAATTTTTATGTGTCGTTAGATCCCTTTCACTCAACAGAAATGAAGATTGAGATTGAGGTATATATATATATTGTGATTTATCAAAGATTTTCTCATTAAGGATTCAAATTCATGATGAAGATTGAGAGCAAGCTAGGGGTTTCTTTGGTGAAGGCATTTCACACAAGTCTAATCGGCAAAATGCAAAATATTAGCTTTTTCATGTGCCGCAACCACCCGTCCCTGTATAGACCAATGAGCTGGTTGCTTTCCGCTTTCTCCAAAAGCACTTTTTTTTAATATATTCTTATTCTTTGGCCTTCGCGTTTTGCCCAAAGGACCAAAATCTGCTGCATTTCTTCTCTTTAATCATCTCTTTTCAAATGCCCCAGACAATCTACTTTATTTCTTTCTTTCATGCTTTAGACAATTAAGCCATACACACACAAAGTAAATAAATAAATAAAAGCCTCAGGTCAGCACGTGTCCAGCAGCAGCAGCAGCAGCAACCCCACCACAAACTCTCTTCCCTTTTCTTTTCTTCGCATCTCGTGAACTTTTTCTTAATTCTTTTTAGCAAATTAATTCTCTCGTCTTCACTCTGAAGACATGTTCAAATCTTGTTAAATCACTCAATACAAATGCTAAAAGAGATCTCCCTTTGACAGTCTACAGCTCTTAATCCCGCCTGGACTACGGGCTTGGCTTCTGCTGTTGACATGTGTAATTCTCCCCTAATATCACCACTTAACAAAAAAATAATCACATATATATATATATATATATATTTCTGTTTTGCATAAAGTTTATATTCTATGCACTTTTGTTAAAGTTAAATGGTTTCTCGGCAAAACCGTGTACGGGGTCTATAATTTATTTAATATAATAAATATTTTTATTCTTCTGTTGGTTCTTTTCTTTATTAATTACTTAGATTAAAATTACAAATTCCTTAATTTGTTTGAATATTTAATCAAAACGAAAATAATAAGGATTGAAAATATATTTTAAAAATAAGGAGTATAGATGCCATAAGACAAGACATCATGTATTATTATGTTATTTTATGCACAAGTACGTTATATATATATATATATATATATATATATATATATATATATATATATATATGTATGTATGTATATGTATATATATGTGTGTGTGTATAATGTTGACATATATACATATCGCTAAACATAAATTTAAAATAATTAATGTAAATTTAAAATACATTGTATACAAATTTAAAATACAAATATAAAATTTAAATAATTATTAAAAAAATGATAATTTATCTTATTAAGAATTACTTTTTTTTCCTTTTTTCTTGTAAAAGTTTGAACGAACCCATAATTTTTGGTGAGAAGGAACAAGAATAGTAGACTAATTCTATGATCAAAATTCGAAGAACTAATTGGCCACAAGATCACACAGGGATAATGTTAATTATCCAACACCATTAATAGTAAAATAATTCTTATAAATCAAGAATCAGTCTTGACCAATGACCTTCACTGGTCAAGAATTTTTTCCAAACATTCTGATCATAATTAAAAGAAACATAAAGTTTTATTCCTCCTCATGATGGCGTTGACTGATAACCAAATTAAAGGGTTTTAATTCAACATTTTAATTAATTTGCAATTAATTCTTTTCCTAAATGCTTAATTACTCTAAATTTAATTAAAATTAAAAGGAAACTTGCCCATTCTTCTTATTTCTGTTTTGCTTTAATTTTCTACAACAATTACCTAAATTTTAATAAAAACTTTAAAGAAATTGAAATGTACTCTATAAATTAAAATACATATCAAAAACACTTGTAAAAATTGAACAATTGTACCAATATTATTGTTATATTAATTTCTATACAACTGAGGCTCCTTCTAATGATCAAATTTTATTTAAGCATGATTATGTGATGACAAACAAATAATAGATCTCCTCAAAATTTATTAAACGACACCTAGATAAATTACTCAAATCTCATTTAACAATATTGGCATAAAGAAAACTACCGTAATATATTTGATTAGTTAAATTATTTTTTTACTTAAGAATACCTTTTTTTTTCATTTTAATAGCAATCAGTTGTGTGTAGAAAGGACAGAGAAGCTTGAAATTAACTCAATAAGTATGTTTGTTTGATCATAATGACTTGTATAATTAAACCACTCGTAAAAGGAGACCAATTTACAAATAATCATGATTCCCCAAGTGGGATTATATAAAAATAATTTTGAAATTTGGAGATAACATTAGAACCAAAAAGCAAATGAAATGGATTCTCTAAGACTTTAACAACTAAAATGAATTTAATTAATTAAGCAACCACACTCTCCAACGTAGATGTTGGCTAAAAAAAGAGAGTAACCTCCTACAAATCCCATTTTCAGATTGTTAGTGGGAAGCCCAAAAGTACTTTTAAACTGTCTAAAAAAATAAGCACTTTGAATTTTTTATATAATAAGTATGTAGTGCTCAACTAAATTATTTGTTAATTGTTTGGTCACATTTTTTATTTTGATTTAAGATTGACATGAATTTTGAATCATCAATTATTTTTCTCAAATTTATGTTGTTATTTTTGTAGAAAACTAAAGTTAAAATAGCTCCATGCTATCAAAAATATATTCCTATTGTTATAACAAAAGTAAGAAGAATTTTAAATGTTATTTTTTAAAAATATAATAAATATTTTCTTATTGATACTACTAAAAATAATTTAACATGTTTTTACAAGTCCAAATAAGAAAATAAAAAAAGTACTTTTTCAAAATCCTATTCGAGTAATAATTATTTTATTTTGTAAATAACTTTAATGTGTAAGGGTAGTGTAAACCTTTCACTTAACCGAAGGGTAGATGTTGCCATTTCGACATTTAACCCGTGTAACTTTAATTATGATCGGGGTACGAATGATTACTTTGTCATCTAGAAGATATTGTATATGATTAATACAATGATATGGGAGTCTCAAGACAATTTATCAAAACTTATTTTTGCTTTTGGCTGTTGCTGTCGAGGGCCGGCGCTGCCTCGTTGTCTCTCTTGCACAGTAGTTGCGGCTGCCAAATATTTTGCTCCAAAGCAAAAACATGTGCACGTTAGCTTCATATCTCTTAAATCTCAGCTGTAGCAGAAAACGAGGGAGAAAAACAAATGGGATCTCTGTTTTCATCATCTGGGATTCTTGTTCTTGTTTTTCAGAGATTATTTGTGCTGAATTTGGTTGATTCTTTCTTGAAAACAAATGGGTTCAGCTCAAAAAACAAGCAGGTATCAGCTATTCGGGATTCCGGAATGAGGAGTTCGAATGTGAGAGTTGCATCAAAAGCTTGAAATTTCTGAAATGAAGCTGGCATGTAAGCTCCTGGCATGGGCAGCCCAAGACTCGCTGACTCTGCTGATTATTACTACCGCCTTTTTCTTTTTTGCTTTTTTTTGTTATTGTTATTCAATTTTTGATTATTTTTGGCATTTTAATTCCAATTTTTTTAAAATGTAATATTATTTTTTGAAGTATGAAACTTGTGAAGCATTTACGGGATATTCTTAGTGAATTTTTGGACAATGTATTGCATTTGAATATTCTCAGAGAATTCTTAGCATTTCCCATTATCCAACTCTGGTATTTATTCTCAAGTTTGTTTTTGTATCCTCTTTTTATTTACATCATCTTAATCACTGCCAACTGTATCAATGTATGAAATTTGTAAAATCATGTCATAGAGAATGCTGATCCATTGAGTTAGTGCTGCCATATGCTAACGTGATATGCAAATTTGTTATTCTAAAGTTTATTGTCAAAGAGAAAATCAAAAACAATCCTGCCAGCATTACAGTTAAATATTCAGATTCCCCAAATGGCAGCCCACTTCGTAATGGGAGAAAGTGTGAGATGCGTCGCAAAGTGAATGAATCTGACAACTGCTTAAAGACTGGTGACAAGTTTCCTCCGGAGGAATTTCAGTCCGTTACAGATCTGGACCTGTTTTCGGTGGTAAAAGGACTGTGTCTTGCTTCTGTTTGCGCGGTGCATGAATTTCCTAGCTATTATCAACAATAAGTCCGAAAATGGTATCTGCGTATAAATCTTTGACAAAAGATATTATTATCAACTAGTTATTTCCTAAGAAATGTCTGTAGTAGCACTATTGCAGTTAAAAATGTAGCAAGATATGATTATGGATGTGCTATTGGGTAACCTATAAATTATACTTATATCTCTGGCATCTTCACTTCTGGATATGAATGGTAATTGTCTTGAAACCGAACTATGTTGCTGTATCATATTCAAGATTTATATGTGAAATAAAGATTGTGTTATTTAGAAGTTTAGAATGGATTAAAAAATAGTCCTGGGGTTGGTGCTTTCGTCATGCAAGAACCTTCCTCTGGATAATAAGAATAGTTAGGTTCATTTGATCAATGTCAATGTCGTTAGAATACAAATGCTGTTCCAAACTTCAATTTTATTCCGAACTTGGTACGTTTGTTGTTACTCTTTTAATTGAGTGCATTGTATACCAATTTTGAGTAATAGTACACAAATAATAATGTTACCCTAAATTTTGTCAAAGCAGATAATGAGATATCTGTTCAGAATTCAAATCCGCATGCAGAGACAATAGAGTGAGCTAAGAGATCAAGGCAAGGAAAGATTTTAACACCAGCAAGCAATTAGGTCATAGAATGGTGCACCACCACTTATGAAGTGGCTTCCCAGTTTCAGGTTGCTTATCATTTTCGGGTGGCTTCCTATTTTCAAGTTGATTGCACAGCTCCTTGATCTCCTTCTGTGCTCTTTCAAGATTCCCTATAAGCTCGTGAATTTCATTGTTTGCCTTTTGAGTAGTCTGCTGCAATTGTTCTTTCAAAGTAGTAATCTTTTTTTTGTGCTGCGACTCAAACTATTAAAAGCATTAATGTGAGTAGGCAAATGGACCATGTACCTTACGGTACCAGTACATCATAACTATAGGATTAGGCAAGACATTTTGACAGTAAAATAAAACTTCTCGATATACTGATAAAAGATTAGTGATTCATATCCTGTTTTCAGCAAAAACTTCAATTAATTTGCAATACTATATATATATATAAAGAATTGAAAATTCCTTAATTTTATATAATTTTTTAACTATTAGAATAATAATTTTTTTTAATAATTAAGATTTAAATCTAATATATATATTAATTATTTAAAAAATATTTAATTTTAATAATTGAAAGTATATAAATTTAATGGTTGACCATTAATATAAAAAATTATATAAAATTAAGAAAATTTTGATTATATATATATATATATATAATTGCAAAAAAATATTTTAATTTAACACTTGGCTATGTTTTCGAGGAATATGAAAAATGGAGCAACCTTAGTATACTGTATCTTCTTCTTGAGAAAAACGGTTTCTAACTGACAAAACTAAAAGGAATGCATGGATCCCGTCCTTGGCCAAATCCACGCATTTGACAATTTCCTTGCCAACAAATTCAGATCCGGCAGGATAATAAGAGAGACCTGCAATGCACCAAATCAGTTTATATGCCAAAAAATCATCAACAAGTATGCAAAGGAAATATTTAGTATTTGGAAAACCTCATACCAGGATATCAATTACCTTAATGACTTGGCTATCTTTGAGCTCGGTTCTCTGCATTTCGCAAGTACTGGTAACACCGGATGAGCTAGCCTTGGGCTTGAAGGATCGTTTTCCGAGAATACTGTTGCCCGTTGAACTTTTCCGTTGCCAGTACGGCCAACGAAAACAAATCCGTGATCTGTTCAATAGTTACTAGGTGTAAGCTATTACAAAAATCTGCATAGAGCCCGTAAAAAGAAAAAGAAAATTGTATCCCATAAATTTGACAAGAATAATTATAAATTTTATATAAATTTATTTATAAATTATTATTATTGTTTGTCCTACATATTTAGAGGATCATTTTCTTAAGAACTATAGAAGCATACACTGCATCTTTCATTGGAAACACATTATAATTATTGGAATACCAAATGTCCAACCTAAAAGATTAAACTTTAGTTGGAGTCAACCATATCATATTTATCCCCATTGGCTGTTCTTTGAGAGTAGTATGAGTTGGCATGCCACTAAGGGAGACGATCATAAGATCTTACTCATAATCAATGGAGCCAAAACGATTCTACAATTTCAAAAGTTAACAAGAAATCAAACCAAATTGAAGTCTCGCACATGAAACAATTCGATTGTTAATGGTTTAGAATGAAACTGAGATTCACAGCATAAATGATTTATATAATTATTAGTAAACAATAGAATTAACTATTTAATAACCATATCAAGTTAGGAATTTAGTTGTTGACATGATTTTTAAAATTCAACTATTTAAAAATTAAAACTGTTACAATGATTACTTGGTCTCATATTATATCAGCTAAAAATGTATAGCTTAATATTACCAAGGATAATTTGGTTACTTTGTTGAAGGCTTATTCCATATTTTGCATTTACTTGTAATAAATAAATCCCCACAACTACTAAAATACTGAACTTATATATTCTATTACTATGATGGTCAAAAGAGTAATTTTATAATTCTATATGAATAAAGAAGATCAGTGACCTATTTATAATAAATAAATTTGTAATTTTTTTTTCTAAGAAAAAAGAATTGTGATGTAATTTGTTAAGGGAACAATATGATGGTATCAATGAATATTAGAGAAGATTTCACATCATTAAGTAGCATGAAATTACGGATTTGAGTGTTGGATGAAGAAGAAGGATACGATCCCTCGTAGTCTGGTTTATGGTTGTTTTTTAAATGGATTTTGATAATTAGTCTGACCAATATTTAGTACTTAAAATTGTAAATTAGTGTGATGGTAATTTTAATTGATAATGATAAAAAATAAATATAATTAATTTTATATTTATTTAAAATTTTAACTATTAAATATTGATTATGTAACATCTCAAAATCTGAATAAAAAAGAAGAATCATTATGCTGATTGATGCTTTCCTTTGTATATAATGGAACATGAATGAGCATTATTTGGATCACTAGGGCCTCTTTCTTCTTAGAACAAAATTATAATAACGCATAAAACATGTACCATATATTTCTAGTAAAGTTTTAAACAAACTAAACTCAGATTTTTGAAGTATTATACAATGCAATTTTGTACTTGAAATAAGGATGTACTATTTTTAATTCAATATTAAAAGTTTAAACTTTTAAACAAAATTAAAAATAATATAACATTAAATATAAATATTGCAGAAAAAATTTAAAAAATTAGTTGAAATAAATAACTATAATTATATATGAATAACAACATTCACATGTTTGACGAATTTTTTGGTAACCTAAATAAATTCAAATAGTAAGAAATCTAAATTGAATTATCTAATGAAAATGACAATAAACTTATCATCATTAATCAATAATTATTCTTCGTTGGTCCACAATGTATCGTTGAAATGAAATATTTAAATTTTTCAAAGAATTAGTCAATGATACAAATATCTAACATATTTTTTTTTATAAATTGAGATTATTTGAGTTTATGAATAATATTATACGTACAAATTATTTGTAATATATTTGTAAAAACAATGATATTAACATGTTGCAATTGTGTGTATATATATATATATATATATATACACACACATAATATAAGACACACAAATATAAGATATGTCACTTGTAAGAACATAGTCTTTGGGTGATCTTCGCGCGAGCGTGCATATAGTACCTGCAAGCCGTTAGGTCAAAGAATGGAGCACCATCCTGTTGGTTCTTTTTCTTCTGGTTTTTTAATCTTAGCTCTAAGATCCTTCACTTCCTTGTTTAACCGTTCACTCATCTCTAACGCCTTTCTTAGAGCAGTCTGCTCCTCTGCTAATTGCTGTTCAAGCCTAGTAGTTGCTTCTTTGAGCTTCGTTTCAAACTATTAAAAGAGTCAGCGTGAGTAGACAAATAGACCGACCGTGCACACCATTAGAGCAAAATTACAGGGTTGGGTTAATAAATTTTGACTATAGTGTTAAAAGATTAGTAATTCATGTTCCGTTTTCAGCCAAAATTGACCTTATTTCGCATATATTTCTCCACAAACTAAATTATAAAGACAAAATCTTAAATAAATAAACAGATAAACCTGATCATATATATATATATATATATATGTATATGTATATATATACATACATATGTATATATACATATATATATATATATATATATATACATATGTATATATATGTGCGTGTGAATACTTCAATTTCACACATGGCTACGGTCTTCAGGATTATAGGAGAATAGAACTTTGTTAGTATGCCTTGAACAAAAGTCATTTCACATACTGTTATGGACAATGCAGATAAATTTTCAATAAGATCTCAACAGGTACAAGATCATTAAACTGCCTTTCTATAAATTTTGAATGGTGAAAAGCAGAAATCATTGCTTACCATAGAACTCTTTACTCATTTTTTAATTATAAAAAGAACACAAAAACGCATACGAATGTCATAAATTGATGTCAAAACAAGGAGTACGAAGAATACCATCCCAGCGATTCGATTGAGCTGCCCTTCATATGTTCTTTGCATCTGCTCCTTCAGCTCTGAAATTTCTTTTTTCGAATATTCCTTTCGGGATTCAATTTCCATTTGTCGATCGTGGAGTTCAGCAGCCCCTTTCTGCACATAAATAAAGACATTTTCATTAAAAATCAGAAGAGAAACAGCTTACGGAAGTCCGTAATAGTTATGAATGAACTGACCTTCAACTCAGCAAAGAATTCATGTGTGTACGGCTGTCCACCATTCTGTTCTACGACCGTGCTAACAAGAGAGAGAAGCTTTCCAACCTGCTCAGATTGCTTGGTTTTATCCTTAGTCTTGTTATCAAAAAGCAGAGTCCGATATTTACAAAGCTCAAGAATGCCCTAAATCAGCCAAAAAAAATGAATGGCAAAAGAGCAAATGTCAGCCCTTTCTACTACAGACGGATATATTAATCAAACACTTTGTACACTAGTAGTTATGAAGGCAATGTTGGGTGTGCTCATAATTTTTTTAAAATGGGTATAGTAAAATCATATTTTGATAAAGATTCAATACTGCTTATAGTTATAACAAACATTTAGACATTCAATTTCAGGATGTCAAAACATTTACAACAAAAAAAGAAAAATTCCAAATTATGCACATACATCATGCTCAGAAAATTAATGAAGTATAAAACTCCTCAAACAAACCAACCAAAAAATTAAAGAAGTCATCAAACAATAATGTAGTTCAGAGAAAAAAAAACCTTTAAAGACTCTGGACATTCACGGCCCAAATAATCTTCCAATGTTTCCTCATTATCCTCAAGTTCGTCTCCTCCAGTGAAGACTACAATCATGTAGTCTATTATTTTGCTTCCAAATAAAGTCTGCAAGCTGCGTATTGCAGCTTCTTCTTCTTGAGAAAAACGGTTTCTAACCGACAAAACTATAAGGAATGCATGGATCCCGTCCTTGGCCAAATCTATACATTTGACAATTTCCTTGCCAACAAATTCAGATCCGGCAGGATAATAAAAGAGTCCTACAATGCATCAAATCAGTTTATGTACCAAAAAAACCATCAACAAGCATGCAAAGGAAATATCTAGTAATTGGAAAACCTCATACCAGGGGTATCAATTACATTAATGACTTGGCCATCTTTGAGCTCGGTTCGCTGCATTTCGCAAGTACTGGTAACACCGGATGAGCTAGCCTTCGACTTGAAGGCCCGTTTGCCGAGAATACTGTTGCCCGTTGCACTTTTCCCGTTGCCAGTACGGCCAACTAAAACCAGAGTTCGCACTCCATTTGACGGAGAACTGAGACCATCTATGGCAATTCCACCCATGATGTAAATATGAAATCACCTATAATTTGCAGACAATATGAGAACACTTTAGATTAATAATCTTACTATGACACAAGGACGGAGTGCATACCCATAACACATATCTCTAGAAATTTGACAGGATTAAATGAACTCTTGATTACTTACTTGGGAAGAGGGAGAAAACAAACAGTTTGCGACCGATAAGAGAAATAAAGAAAGAGGAGAGACTCGATTGTATTTATACTGAGAGAAAGTGCGTGATTGGAGTCCGAGGTTTCGAAGCTTTAGCAATTACTTCAAGAATAGTTGTTCTTGTTTTTCAGGGAGTTTGTCACTTCAAGAATAAATTATTCATTTTTTGGTGAAGTTTGTCACTCCAAGCATTTATCTATATTCTTCCATAATCGTACTGACTGTACCATTACATTCCATTTCAGCAATGACTATTCTTTTTTTTTAATAGAGTTTGTCACTTTAAAGTTTTTTTCTTTTCATTTCAGCAATGATTATTCTTTTCTTTCGTGGAGTTTGTCACTTTTGGAATTTTTTCTTTTATATTTGTATTTTTAATTTTTAATAATATTTAGAGAATTTAAATATTTTTATTTATGCATTATTTTATTTTGAAAAAGAATATTGTAATGGTTTTCAATTGTCCTAAACAATAGAGCATGTGTTAAACTAAAATTAACTTGCACTCGTCAGATGTCTGGGTAGTAAAGGGAAGAAAGGAACGACGCCGTTTCCGTGTATTAAATCTCACCTTTGTTAATGGTGAGAGCTAAACTTGTAGCAGAGTTTCTACTTTGCTACAAGAAAAAAAATGTTTATAGTTCTAGACTACGGTCAAGATACCAAATTTCTGCAAGATATTGTGTGAGGTAAAGCAAGCGGAATCTGTCTCTTCTGCTCCATCGGCAAAGAAGCCCGCACTGCGGAAAGAGCCTGCAAAACCGAAGGCCCAGGATGAGCGGAATAAAGAGGTCGAAAACGAAACAGCAAAACCTGAAGTTGAGGAGGCTGGTGAGGAAGAGGGTTCCAATCCCAAGCCCAAGCCAAAGAATCCACTTGATCTTTTGCCTCCTGGTAAGATGACTTTACTCAAACACCAAAACCAACTTCCGTGTCGTTGCGATTAAATGTCTTCTATCAGAAATTTGTAGTGTAACACTTTTGTTTCACTTGGAAGATATATGTTAATGTAGAATGGTTGTAGAGTGGACGGAACTCTGCACACCATTAAGTTGTTGTCCTCTTATGTTATAGGATGATAATGTCATACAAATAGTTAGCATTTCTGACTGGAAACAGTGGGTGGGCACTGTCACTGCAATGCTAATGTAGAATATCTGCTCTTTGTCGTACTTATTAATGTATGTCATTATTGTTGGAACGGTACATCGTTCTCAGTGTTTCAGGAAGCTGCAATTTCTTCAATATTTTGGTTCACCACATGTTTATTTATATGATCTTTACTTGTGTTTTGTTTATTTGATATTAACCCATCGTTTTGTGACTTTCTTTTGCAGGATTTTGGGCTACTCCCTCTGGTTTTGCAATTACAAGAACAATTACGAGAATGCGGTCTCAGATGGACTTGGCTCGTAAGTACACTTTAGGGAAGATGCCGATCATCCGCTTACAGCCAAGATGTTGATTGATTAGCCATTAATCACGCCAGAATGAAGATATTGATTGATTCTTAGTTTTATATACACTGGAACTCTTTTTATTTAGAACAATATTTTTTCAAGCCATTAACTATCTACCATAAGTTTCTATTATTGTTTTAAACTCACCAAACTCATGATTTTTGAAGAATCATACACCCCTATTTTATGCTTGAAATAACGATGTCTACTTCTAATTTATATTTTAAAAGTGCCAATATTTATAAAAAAAATAAAAATAATATAACATTAAACATAAATATTACCAAAAAAAATAAAAGTTTTAGTTAAAATAAATAACCATATTTATATATAAATAATAATATTCATGTGGTAGATGATTTTTTTTCTTTTATCTAACCCGAATAAATTCCAATTAAAATATTGTAAATTGAATTTTCTAGTGAGCGTGGTCTCTTGCATGTATGTACATACGTGCACTGACGAGAAACAGGTTTGCATCAAAAAACCGCAAAAGGTTTGCAGCAGCAGAGCCTATTCCAACAGCAGCATCAGCCAAAAAATTGAATCAAAGTAACAACAGGTTTGCAGCAAACAGGCAACACACAACCAGCAGCAATTGCATAGGAAAGAACACAAACATAGCACATTGATATGAAAGATACTTTCTCGAAGAATAAGAAAAATCATCAGAGAATGGACAATGTTGGTATGAAGAATGAGCATTTTCCTGAAATTAAAAATAAGAAATGAAAAGATTACACAAATTACAGGCATTTTGTTTTCAGAAACAAAGACCAAAAAGAACAAGCGCAATTGGGAAGCCTAACTCTGCCAAGTCGCGGTGGAAGCAGTGTTGAAAGGCGTGCCAACAACGTCGTCGGTGAGGAGGAACGAGAACTCCGCTGCGTTTGTTGATCGGATCAACGAGCTGTCAAGCCTAAAGCTAAGCAACTAAACGTTAGTGGTAGGATGCAAGTTTTATTCTAAATATCATCGGTCTTATTCAGCAGAATTACATACAGACAAAAATACACTCCTGCAATTCTTTTTAACTTTGTTCTCCTTAAATTCGTGCAATAATATTTATATTTATGAAATTTCAGATATCAGAAGTTGATAGGTTTCAGCAAACAAACATGGTGACAGGCCAAAGCTGAATGCAATCCATGCATTAGCTTCTCGTAATTTCTTACAGTCCAACTATCATTGATGGTGGAAATACCTACTCTCACTCTGACAAGAAGATACTCCATCTCAGGTAATTATTTTTTTTTCCTATCTCTCCAGTCAAAATTAATATAATACATCTCAACTTACATAAGATATCAACAACTTCAAACATCATACTTGATATGTAATATACACAGTATTATGAGGTTTCACATACAAATAGTTTTACCAACTGAATCAATTAGTACTTTACGGAAATGTTAGTTAGAACACTGAAAATGGTATCAGAGTATAAGATCTATGATAAAAGATATCATTATTATGTGTGGTCTTATTGTAGCCTCGTAGACTAAATCATAAAAATGGAGCTATGTACGATTATGGATGTGTTATTGGATAACATTTAAATGATGCTTGTATCTCTGGCATCTTCACTTATGGAGATGAATGATAATTTTGTTGAAACTTAACTATGTTGTATTATATTCAAGTAATAACATTATTTATGAAATAAAGAATGTGATATGTTGAAGTTTAGAATGGACCAAAAAACGGTCCTGGGATTGGTTCTTGCATAGTAAGAAATAGTTAGATCCATTTATCAATGTTACTTTAATTGGAATACAAATTTTTTTCCCAATCCACATTTAAAAATTGAGAATTGTTGTTAAAACTTAAAAGATTGTTAATTTAAAATACAAATTACTTTTACAAACTCATCGTACTCTAAATTTTGTCAAAACAGATATAATGTGAGCTGTTTAGACTTAAATCCACATGCAGAAACAAGAGAGTGAGCTAAGATATTTTAACAAGCTCCACAATTACATTTCATTTGGATTTCGATGTAATACCCATATATAGATACACACACATACATACATCATAGGGAATAAACATTAGAACTCCAGAAAACATGAAAAATATATGCTGTATGAACCTCCAAATATCAACATACAGTAGAAGATAGGGAGAAAAAAGAAAATAGTCTTAGGTGATCTTCGCGCCTGCGTGCATATAGAACCTGCAAGCGATTAGGTCATTCAATGGCGCATGACCTCCGTTGCCTGAGCTGCCCATCAGCCTTCCTCTGTTCTCTTTCAAGTGACTCTCTAAGCCTGTGAATTTCTTCATTTGACTTTTGAGCATTCCCTAAAGCCTTTTGTTTAGCTGCCTGCTCCTCTGCCAATCGTCGTTCAAGCCTAGTACTTGCTTCTTTGAGCTGCGACTCAAACTATAAAAAGCATCAACGTGAGCAAGCAAATAGACCGTCTACCTTACAACACCACTACAGCAAAACTACAGGGTTGGGTAAGACATTTTGACCTTCAAGTAAAATTTCTTGACAGACCGATAGAAGATTAGTAATTCATGTATTGTTTTCAGCCAAAATTTCTATTACCTCGCAGTACTCTATTTTTTATTTCTTCACAAACTAAATGATAAAGACAAAAGCTTAAATACATTAGCAAACAAGTACTAAAGGATACTTCAATTTCACACATGGCTACTTTCTTGAAGAATATAGAGAATAGAACTATGTTAGTATACCTCAAAGAGAATTCATTTCACAGACTGCTATGGAAAATACAGATTAATTTTCACATAAGACCTCAACAAGTACACGATCATTCAACTGCCTTTCTGTAAATTTAGAATCATGGAAAGGAGAAATCATCGCTTACCATAGAACTCTTTACTCACTTTGAAATTACACAATTTATAATACTATTACCGGGTATGTGAAAAGAACAAAAGAACACATACGACTGTCATAAATGGATGTCAAAATAAGGAGAACGAAGAATACCATCCCAGCAGTTAGATTGAGCTGATCATCATATGACCTCTGCATATGCTCCAACTCTGAAATTTCTTGTTTTGAATATCCCTTTAGGGAATCAATCTCCACTAGTTGTTCGTGGAGTTTAGAAGCCCCTTTCTGCACAAAAATAAATCATTTTCATGTAAAACCTGAAGAGAAACAGTTTGCGAAAGTCCATGATAGTTACGAATGAACTGACCCTGAACTCGGCAAAGAATTCATTTGTGTACGGCTGCCCACCATTCTGTGCTACGACCGTGTTAACAAGAGAGAGAAGCTTTCCAACCTGTTCAGACCTCTTGGCTTCATCCTTGGTCTTGTTATCAAAAAGAACAATCCGATGTTTACAAAGCTGAAGAATTTCCTAAATCAACAAATCGAAAAATACCAGGTGTCAGCCCTTTCTATTAAAGATGGATAAATTAATCGAACACTTTGTACTCTAGTACTTATGAAGGCAATATTGGCTGTGCTCATAATTTGGTTGAAATTGGTAAAGTAAAGATTCCATACTAAACACTCAATTTCAGCATCTCGACAATTCTACATAATCCACATATATCATGTTCAGAAAATTAATGAAGTCTGAAAACTTCACAAACAAACCAACCAAAAAATTAATGAAGTTATCAAACAATATTTTAGTTCAGAAAATTTTCAAAAAAAAACAAACAAACAAACCTTTAAAGACTCTGGACATTCAAGACCCAAATAATCTTCCAATGTCTGCTCATTATCTTCAAGTACGTCTCCTCCAGTGAAGACTGTAATCATGTAGTCTATTATTTTGCATCCGAACAAAATCTGCAAGCTTCGTATTGCAGCTTCTTCTTCTTCAGAAAAACGGGTTCTAACCGACAAAACTACAAGGAATGCATGGACCCCGTCCTTGGCCAAATCCATACATTTGACAATATCCTTGCCACCAAATTCAGATCCGGCGGGAAAATTAAAGAGTCCTGCAATGCATCAAATCAGTTTATGTACGAAAAAAATCGTCAACAAGCATGCAAAGGAAATATCTAGTAATTGGAAAATCTCATACCAGGGGTATCAATTACATTAATGACTTGCCCATCTTTGAGCACGGTTCGCTGCATTTCGCAAGTACTAGTAACACCGGATGTGCTACTATTCGACTTGAAGGCTTGTTTTCCTAGAATACTGTTTCCCAGTTGCACTTTTTCCATTGCCAGCACGGCCAAGCAAAACCAGGGTTCTCGCTCCGTCTGACGGAGACCTGAGATCATCTGCCGCACTTCCACTCATAATGTAAATACGAAATCACCCTAAAATCACAGACAGTATCAAAACACTTTAGATTAATAATCTTACTATAGCACAATGCATCCCATCAAATAATACATATATCAGGAATAAACAAACTCTAGATTACTTACTTGGGAACGGAGAGAAGAGAGAAAAATAAAGAGTTTGCGTCCGATAAGAGATATAAAGAAAGAGAAGAATACTCGACTCCATTTATACAGTGAGAAAGCGCGTGATTAGTGTCCGAGTTCGGAGACTTGGCAATTTTTCCACGAGTAATTGGAAATGGCTTTTATTATGTAGGTCCCCAATATTAAACTATATTAAACATATGTTCATAGATTTGTCTGTTTGTACAAACAGACTCGTGACTTTACCTTGAACGATCATATTTTATTTGTTACAGTGAGGCAGTATTTACTTCTTTTATCCGATGTTTAAAGGGAGACGAAATATGAATATTTCAGGATATCTAAATTTAAATAAAGAATTTACAAAATTACATAATATTCAAAAAAATTATTATTTATAATGCAATTTTTTAAATTATTATTAAGTGAATGGGTATAAAGATTTTTATTAAGAATTAAAATTTTAACTTAATATTAATTAAGTATAATTATAAAAATTTTAATATTAAATTGAAGCAAACATCTTCAAATATCTTAACCTAAATCATAGTTAGTGTTCAGTAAATAAATTAATAAAGTTCTACCGTCTAATATAAAGGCAAATAATTTTTTTAAAAAAATAGAGAAAGGTGTGATAATTGACTTAGGAGATCATGTGGAACTCGTTTAATATAAATAAATTAATTATGAATTTACTGATAATATCAATTAAATTAGCAATTTATTTCATAATTATCGTTGTAGAACAATTATTGTTTTAAATATTCTCTTACTTTGTGATTAATTATTCTTTTTGTAATAGAGTTTGTTACTTTAGAAATAATTATTCTTTTCTTAACAGAGTTTATCACTTCAAGAATCTATGTGATATTGTCAAATTTTTTATAATAATAATTATTATAGAAATAATTTTCATATAATCATAAAACGTTTTTAGTCATCGTTTAAGTTAATTACAAATAAAAATAAATTTTACATTATAATAAATTATAAAACTTTTAGATCTAATTTTGAAGAATTTATTTTACATAGTAATAATTATAATTACATATATAATTGCAAAACATTTGTGTTGTATTACATTAAAATTAAGAAAAAAAGATATAACAAAATATTTTTTAAAAATTATTTAGTACAATAATTCATTTTCTAGTATTGTTATCACATTTTAAAATTTATGAATAACTTGTTAATATTAGCATAATATCATTTTGTTGTAATTAAAATATTTTTAATTTCTCAAATATGTTTAAAGTTTTTTGATGCTAAATTTTTTGTATTTTGTATAAAATATTATTAAATAATTATTTTATAGAATTATGGAATGATTCTTTTTCTAATGAAGTTTGTCACTTCAACAATAGTTATTCCTTTTTTAATAGAGTTCGTAACTTCACGAATAATTATTCTTTTATTAATAGAGTTTGTTACTTTAGAAATCTATTTGATAGTGTTATTTCTCTCGTAATTATACGAACTAAACCATTAGACTCCCATTTCAGCAATACTAATGAATTGTTTATAATTCATTTAATGTAATTTACAATCAAATTTTTTAAGTATTATATTAATCATTTTAAATTTTTTGTTTGTATTTTTAATTTATTTTACTATATATTTTAATTTATGTTTTCTATTTTTAATTTTGTATTTGACCATTTTATATTTTACGTTAATTATTTTAAATTTTTTATTACATATTTCATGTTTTACATTAAAGATTATACAATTTTGCATTACAAACTATTAGTTATATTGAATATATACTAACAGTTCCCTAATAATTATTCTTTTTTCAACAGAGTTTGTCATTTTAGATGAGGTTTTCATATTCTTAATAATATTTATAAAAATTAAATATTTATATTTGTGTATTATTTTATCTCGAAAAAGAATATTTTTAATCTGTTTAAACTTCCGGCCTAGGGTCAATATGAAAATTTCCTCAACCTATTGGGTGGGGTAAAGCAATCGGAATCTGTCGGTCTTGTTTTCCATCAGCAAAGAAGCCCGCACAGCCGAAAGAGCCCGCAAACCGAAGGCCGAGGATGATCCGAAGAAAGAGGTCAAAAACGAAACAGCAAAACCTTAAGTTGAAGAGGCTGGTGAGGAAAATGCGCCCAAGCCCAAGCCGAAGAATCCACTTGATTTTTTTGCCTCCTAGCACGAGGATTTTGGATGGGTGGGATAGACTTTACTCAAAACACCGAAACCAACTTTCGTGAGGTTGCTATTGACGGTATTCTATCCCATCAGAAACTTCTTGGGGTCACTTCGTTTCACTTGGAAGATATATGTTATGTAGAATGGTTATTGAGTGGACAGGACTCTGCACACCGTTAAGTTGGTGTCCTATTATATTATAGGATGATAATATCATACCAATGGTTAGCAGTTCTGACTGGTTACATTGGGCATTGTTACTGCAATGCTAATGTAGAATAACTGCTCTTTGTTACACTTATTCACGTGCAGATGTGGGAAGAGGATTTTATTTTCTTTTTTCTTAAAGCAGAAAAAAGAAAATATATAGTAAACTAAGTGAATATGTGGAATTTACAATGACAAGAATACTGTCTCATTTGTGACTTTAAACTAAGTGAGCGGTTTCCTGCAGCGGATGGACTTGGCTCGTAAGTGCACATCTGGTAAGACTAGTGATCATCGGATGCTCCCAGCCAGGCGTCACGGGAGGAAAAGTTTTACCGAACCCGTCCAGCCCACGTTCTGTGACACACCTCTCAGGGTGAAGGGTTTTTGGCTTTTCCAAGGAAAAGAGATTCCTCAATTTTTGATGAGCGAGTAAATCAGATGATCGAAGATCAGGCTTAATTTATTAGATGCCAAGTGCTTCAAGTGAACTTATTGTTTCTCATAATGATTGCGCATTTATTTTCTGGTTATCAGCAAGGAACAATATCAGAGGACAGCAACGGGGGAGTTGGGGATGTACATGAGTCCATGTATTTACTTGTAATAAATAAATCTCTACAGCTCCTAAAATACTGAACTTATAAAATCTGTTGCTGTGATGGTCAAAATCTTGTATTGTAAGAGTAATTATATTATTTTAATAGGATTAAAGGAAATAAGAGACTGTTAGGGTAGATTTCTGATGATCATCATGTATATGTTTGGCTTTAAACAGAAGTGCTTGAAATTTATGGACTTTAAGAGATAGAAAGTAGAGACAATTAATATTGTTCATCCAGCAGCATTCACGAATTAATGTTTCTACTAATGAAAACGATTAGCCACTATTCATGCCGGAATCGAGATGTTGATTCATGCTTATTTTTATAGATAATGGAAATGACTATTGCATTGTATGGACCACGAGGGTCTCTTTCTTGTTGGGATTTATAATTCTATATGAATACATAAAATAAGTTACCTATTTACAATAAATAAATCTGTTACTTTTTCAAGGAAAAAAGAATTGTGAAGTACTTTGTTAAGGGAATAATATGATGGTATCAATGAATATTAGTGAAGATTTCACATCATCATGTGTATGTTTGCCTATAAACAAAGTGTATTTGAGTGTTGGATTTGAGTCAAGTTTATGTTTGGTTTTTTAAATAGATTTTGATAAATAGTCTGGCAAATATTTAATAGTTAAAACTGTAAATATAATTAATGTGAAGATTTACACGTGAATCCCATCCCCTGCCTGACTAAGAGAAAGAAAGTGGAGACAATTAATATTGTTCATTCAGCATGCACCAATTAATGATTTTATTAATAAAAACAGCGATTAACTACCAATCACGCGCAGAGTCAATATGTTGATTGGTGCTTGCTTTTATATATAATGCAACATGACTGAGCATTATACATAATTATAATTATACATGGGTGACAATATTTTTATACTCTCAATAAATTCAAATAATAAGAAATTAATAATTATTCTTTGTTGATTCACAATATATCATTAAAATGTAATATTTATATTTTTTTAAAAATTAGTCAATTATTGATTCAAATAACTCTGCATATTTTTTCACAATTTTAAATTATTTGAGGTTATGAATAATATTATACGTGCAAATTATTTATAATACATTCGGTGAAAATAATGAGATTAACATGTTTCACTGATGTGTGTGTGTATATAACACACACAAGTATAAGTTATGTCACTTGTAAGAAAATACTCTTTGGGTGATCTTCGCGCCAGCGTGCATATAGCACCTGCAAGCGATTAGGTCAAAGAAAAGGGCAAGGTATAACGATATGAATTCCCTTCTCTTTTGGCTGTTGAGCCATCTCTAACGCCCTTCTTGTAGCACTCTGCTCCTCTGCCAATTGCTGTTCAAGCCTAGCAGTTGCTTCTTTGAGCTTCTTCTCGAACTATTAAAAGAATCAGCATGAGTAGGCAAATAGACAGTGTACCTTAAAATAGAACTAGAGCAAAATTACAGGGTTGGGTTCAGACATTTTGACCATAAAATAAAATTTTTCGATATAGTGATAAAAGATTAGTAATTCATGTTCTGCTTTCAGCCAAAATTTACATTTCTTCACATATATTTCCCCACATACTAAACTACAAAGACAAAACCTTAAATAAACAAGTAGATAAACCTGATCATATATATATATATATATATATGTAAGTATTAAAGAATACTTCAATTTCACATGGCTACGGTCTTCAGGATTGTAGGAGAATAGAACTATGTTAGTATGCCTCAAACAAAAGTCATTTCACATACTGTTATGGACAATGCAGATAAATTTTCAATAAGATCTCAACAGGTACAAGATCATTAAACTGCCTTTCTATAAATTTTGAATGGTGAAAAGCAGAAATCATTGCTTACCATAGAACTCTTTACTCATTTTGTAATTATAAAAAGAACACAAAAACGCATACGAATGTCATAAATTGATGTCAAAACAAGGAGTACGAAGAATACCATCCCAGCGATTCGATTGAGCTGCCCTTCATATGTTCTTTGCATCTGCTCCTTCAGCTCTGAAATTTCTTGTTTCGAATATCCCTTTCGGGATTCGATTTCCATTTGTCGATCGCGGAGTTTAGCAGCCCCTTTCTGCACATAAATAAAGACATTTTCATTAAAAATCTGAAGAGAAACAGCTTACGGAAGTCCATAATAGTTATGAATGAACTGACCTTCAACTCAGCAAAGAATTCATGTGTGTACGGCTGTCCATCATTCTGTTCTACGACCGTGCTAACAAGAGAGAGAAGCTTTCCAACCTGCTCAGATTGCTTGGTTTTATCCTTAGTCTTGTTATCAAAAAGCACAGTCCGATATTTACAAAGCTCGAGAATGCCCTAAATCAGCGAAAAAAATGAATGGAAAAAGAGCAAGTGTCAGCCCTTTCTACTAAAGACGGATATATTAATCAAACACTAGTAGACATTTACACATTCAAGTTAAGGATGTCAAAATATCTATTACAAAAAAAAAGAAAATAAAAATTTCAATTTCAAATAATCCACATACATCATGTTCAGAAAATTAATGAAGTCTAAAACTTCTGAAAGAAAGCAACCAAAAAATTAAAAAGGTCATCAAACAATAATGTAGTTCAGAAAAAAGAAAAAGACCTTTAAAGACTCTGGACAATCACGACCCAAATAATCTTCCAATGTTTCTTCATTATCTTCAAGTTCATCTCCTCCAGTGAAGAGTACAATCATGTAGTCTATTATTTTACTTCCAAACAAAGTCTGCAAGCTGCGTATTGCAGCTTCTTCTTCTTGAGTAAAACGGTTTCTAATCGACAAAACTACAAGGAATGCATGGACCCCGTCCTTTGCCAAATCCATGCATTTGACAATTTCCTTGCCAACAAATTCAGATCCGGCAGGAAAATAGAAGAGTCCTGCAATGCATCAAATCTGTTTATGTACCAAAAAAATCATCAACTATCATGCAAAGGAAATATCTAGCAATTGGAAAACCTCATACCAGGGGTATCAATTACATTAATGACTTGGCCATCTTTGAGCACTGCTTGCTGCATTTCGCAAGTACTGGTAACACCGTATGAGCTAGCCTTCGACTTGAAGGCCCGTTTGCCGAGAATACTGTTGCCCGTTGCACTTTTCCCGTTGCCAGTGCGGCCAACTAAAACCAGAGTTCGCACTCCGTTTGACGGAGACCTGAGATCATCTATGGCAATTCCACGCATGATGTAAATATGAAATCACCTATAAATTGCAGACAATATCAGAACACTTTAGATTAATAATCTTACTATGACATAAAGACTCTTGATTACTTACTTGGGAAAAGAGAGAGAATAAACAGTTTGCGACCGATAAATAAATAAAGAAAGAGGGGAGACTCGATTGTATTTATACCGAGAGAAAATGCGTGATTGGAGTCCGAGGTTCGAAGCTTTAGCAATTACTTTGTTCTTTTCTTCTAGGGGGTTTGTTACTTCAGGAATAAATTATTCTTTTTTCGGTGAAGTAAGCATTTATCTATATGATACGTGGTTTCTTCCATAATCGTACTGACTGGATTTTCATTTCACAATAATTATTCTTTTTTTTTAATGGAGTTTGTCATTTTAAAAGTTCTCTTTTCATTTCAGCAATGATTATTCTTTTCTTTCGTGGAGTTTGTCACTTTTGGAATTTTCTCTTTTATATTTATATTTATATTTTTAATGTTTAATAATATTTAAGAATTAAAATATTCATATCTGTGTGCTATTTTATTTTAAAAAAGAATATTGTAATGGTTTTCAATTGTCCTAAACAATAGAGGGTGTGTTAAACTAAAATTAACTTGCCAGTGTCAGCGGCCTAGGTAGGAAAGGGAAAAAAGAAACCGACGCTGTTTCCGTGTATATTAAATCTCATGTTTGTTGATATTAGAGTTTCCTAGAAACAGAAGGAGAAAAATTACGAAATAAATTTTTTAAAAAAAGAAAAAAAAATGTTTAAACTTCTAGACTGCGGTCAACATGCCAATTTTCTGCAAGATATTGGGTGAGGTAAAGCAAGCGGAATATGTCCCTTCTGTTCCATTAGCAAAACCGACGAACAGGATGAGCGGAATAAAGAGGTCAAAAACGAAACAGCAAAACCTGAAGTTGAGGAAACTGGTGAGGAAGAGGCTTCCAATCCCAAGCCCAAGCCAAATAATCCACTTGATCTTTTGCCTCCTGGTAAGATGACTTTACTCAAACACCGAAACCAAATTCCGTGTGGTTGCAATTAAAGGTACTCTATCAGAAATTTGTAGTGTAACACTTTTGTTTCACTTGGAAGATATATGTTAATGTAGAATGGTTGTAGAGTGGACGGAACTCTGCACACCATTAAGTTGTTGTCCTCTTATGTTATAGGATGATAATGTCATACAAATAGTTAGCAGTTCTGACTGGAAACAGTAGGCACTGTTACTGCAGTGCTAATGCAGAATATCTGCTCTTTGTTGTACTAATTTATGTATATCATTATTGTTGCAATGGTACATCGTTCTCAGTGTTTCAGGAAGCTGCAATTTCTTCAATATTTTGGTTCACCATATGTTTATTTATATGATCTTTACTTGTGTTTTGTTTATTTGATATTAACTCATTGTCTCTTGACTTTCTTTTGTAGGATTTTGGGACAGGTATGATCCCGAGGGCTACTCCCTCTGGTTTTGCAATTACAAGTACGATGACGAGAATGCCGTCGCATTTTCTGTTGCGGATGGGCTTTGCTCGAAACTGCGCATTAGGGAAGATGCTGATCATCCGCTCAGAGCCAAGATGTTGATTGATTAGCCACTAATCACGCCAGAATCAAGATATTGATTGATGCTTAGTTTTATCTACAACGGAACTCTTCTTATTTAGACCAATATTATTGCAAGCCATTAACTATCCACCAATTTTTCTATTATTGTTTCAAACTCACCAAATATTATTGTAAGCCAAATAACAATGTCTATTTCAAGTTCATATAAATTTTTTTTTAAAATTATATCACAATAAACACAAATATATCAAAAAAAAAGGTTTAGTTAAAATAACTAACCATGATTATATACAAATAACAATATTCTATGCTAACACCTTTGTGTATTTGTTGTTGTTTCTAAACATTACAAAAATATATTTAAAGGGAACAATTGCACTCATCTTCCTGTACATAATATGCCATGCACTCACAAGAAGCAAAGTGTTGTGGAGGAGGACACTGAGGAAAATTTTGATTCTTGTTTTCTCTTTACTCATTATATTTGTTTGTCTTTAAAAAGTATATTTTCCACTTACAATGAGTTTATCTCTTGGGAATTCTTAGGAGCATGTGGGTTTCCATGCATATATTTGACAATATATGGGCTGAGACTGCCAAAGGTTAATTAATTTGGTACAGCATTGACCTTTAACAAATCTATTAAAACTTGCCAAGCCAGCTATTCCATCCCCATGTCTAAACAAGCTACTATATTGACTATACACAGAATCTAGGCTACATAATTTTTTATTTACAAAATAAAAAATAATCCTTTAATTTAATTTAATTTGTTTCAACAACATTGCAATAATTGTTCATTTTCTATCCCCATGTGAAAGAAACTCTAAATTGACTAATCACCAGAAATAACTCCAAAATTTTAAATGGGTTCCAAAACTACATTTATATATTTTTAAAATAATAATAAATTTCGAGCTTTACCCACAAAATAAAATTACAAGAAAATCAAGAACCCAAAAAAGAGTGTAATGCCCGAGTTTTGTACCATGGAAACTAAAGAAAAAGAGAGGAATGTGGATGAATGAAGTGTAATTGATAATCTTACATTATTTTGTTATAAATCAAAAATGAATAATATCACCTTAACCCCGATAAATGTTTTGGAAAAAATTATATCATCATCAATTGTTCTTATAGGATAAGAGAAGAAAAATTCATGAGTTGTTAGATTTGCATGAAGAAAACACAATGATTGCTCTAAGGCTGTTGTTTACACCACTAACGAAGTTAAAATGCAACATTGAAAAACATTTACAAAGGGTACTTGTTCTCCATTTATAAGACCAGAAAACCAGCATTTACAAAGGGTACTTGTTCTCCATTTATAAGACCAGAAAACCAGCAGATTCAAAATAAACCAAGGCTTAACAACTAGTCAAATATACGTGGAAAGCATAAATTAAACCCTAAGTAAACCTTTCAAATTTCGCGGAGATATTGGTAAACCAACAATAGTGTCAGATGAAAATCTAAATTGTACTTTAGATGGATTCTTAAGGGGCAAGTTAGTCAATTTGTAACAAAAATAATGAAAGAAAATCAACAAAAATTTCTGTTTATAGTGCGAATTTGCTCCTGCAAAGCTGGTTGATTTGGCTAAAACTACGACGTCTTGTATGAATTTATGGCAAAAAACAATTCCCATATTGTTTTCCATGGCTCAGCAGCTCTCTCTTTCTCTCTCTATTGCCTTTTCTCTCTAGATATACAAGGAAAGAAAGAAGTGATAAATATGGTAGAGAGTCTAAACAACAAAGTCTAAGCAAATATTTTGGCTTCCTTGGGATTCCAAATTTTTCCGAAAGCTGAAGTGGCCGGAGTGCAGACAAAACTCAGGTCTGTAAATGGTTTTTCTTTTAATCCTTATACTTCTTCTTTTAAAACAACAATTTGGTCACAGATCGATCTCATCAAATAGATATTTCTCACGTATACCTACACTGTTTAGCATGGTTTCTTGTATAAGTTATAGATTTGTAGAATCTTCTTTCCATTCTATTTCAACTTACTCGTTGTCATTATACCCTCCTCCATTTTCGCTTCCTACCCATCATTTATTTTTGTTTTTGTAATAAATTCATGGGTTTAATTCATATAATTTCTCTATATTTTTCCCCATAATTCTATATCTTCGGATCTACCAACTTCCCATGATCTTTTTTTTCTTTTTTACTCCCTCCACTTCTGGTTTTTTTTTAACATTTTCTTTGATTTAGTATATAACCTATTTTTCATGTTAATTGTCTTACGTACAACACTACTTCTGTTCTTGAAATCCAACCATGGTTTTATTTTGGCTTATAGATTTTAAGTTTCTCATTCATATTGAACTCATTGTTCTAGATCTCATATGATTCTGTTGTTTCTTATTTTATTCTCATTATTTTCTTTGCTACCCTCTTTAATTTCTTTCAACTTTTCTTCATGAATGATTCTTTTTATTTTAGATCTCCCAAAAAGAAATAATTTTTCTTATCATTTCTGGTACTTTATGGTTCGACAATTATTCATAGAGTACGCAGCAAAATCCTCCAGCTTTGAGATTTTTCTCTTCTCAATTCCTTGTTGCAGTTTCTTCTTTGCTTCTTTCCATTTTCTAGGTTCGTAATTTATGTATTCTGTAATTTTATTTCATGTAAACATGGGAAAGAGATGTTTCGCTGATCTTTCTTAAAAAGAATTTCCTTAAAATTTCATATAATTGAACAAGTTTAGCACGTTATTAAATGACAAATGAGGATAACAACAGAATATATATCCGAACATTGGATTGTTTCAGACTCTGTAAGAAGTGATGTCAAGGATTTTTTTTTCTGTAGAAATGGGGAGAGGAAAAATCGAGATCAAGAGAATTGAGAACACCACAAATCGTCAAGTCACCTTCTGTAAGAGGAGAAATGGACTCCTAAAGAAAGCTTATGAATTATCAGTTCTCTGTGATGCTGAAGTAGCCCTCATTGTCTTCTCCAGCCGCGGCCGCCTCTACGAGTACTCGAACAGCAAGTAAATTCTACCTTATGATCTCTTCAGCTTGTTTACATTTCATTTTAGATGACAAAACAATAAATCAAGTATTTATAACCCTTAATTATTACTTAGAAATTTTGTTCTCCCGGGATTCAGTTCTGCATCATGGACAAAACCTTAGTTTACATATATGTGTTTTATGCATGGATCCAGGGTTGCTTGGAAAATGATGATCTGTTGGTGAAATCAGTCTGTAAATGCTAACTCGAGTTAGGTTTCAGGAATTGAAGTCACCTGCATGCAAATTTCCTTATATAGCAAAGCGTTATTATTGTACTTTGACATTTTTTATGAATAGCATTCTAGCTTTCAAAACTTGACAACTTTATGACATTAGACTTGAGTTCTATCTGTTCAGACGGATGGAAAAAGCAATACACACACACAGGTACATATATGACGACCTAGTTACGAGCAAACACCAAGTTTCTTTGAAGTTATGAGCTAGAAATTAGCATAAAGATAGGAAAAATTTCTTTAATAGATAAACGTTGTTTTTAAGTGGCGAAATGCATTCACAATCGTCGCTTGTAGCTTTTGTGTGGAAAAAAGTCATAGTCTTGCAGTTGTTACCATCATTTTAAATGCTTTTGAAAATTATGTTCTTAACACATCGTAAATCTCTTACAAGGTTTAAAGATTTCATATTTTCTGTTTTCCTTTTTTGCTGAAACATGCCCGCATACAATTTATGATTCATTATTTCCAAAATTTGGAACAAAATGGGCAATCAGTTCTTCAGATTCATCTTTCAACCAATTTATATCTTTCACAGTTCCCTAGTTTCCTTCCTTTTCACTTATTTCCTCTTTTTCTATTTTCGTGTTAATATGTGAATGAGCAGACAAGATTTTCTCTTCTATGCTGTCATTCGTGAAGGGAGAGACCAGATGGATTATCTCATAATAATACAGCCTTTCCCCATACCCTATTGATTGACTTTGATTCCTACTTTTTTGTGCTTTTTGTCCAATCTTCACCTCACCCCATTTTGTGTTTTCAGCTACAGTTACTTGGCATTTTGTGACGAGACATGAATATGTAAATGTTATTAATATGAAATTACATTAATCATATTTAACATAAATTAATATCTTTTTTGTTCGATTATCTAAACAGATAGTGTTACATGTTCCAAATTCTAATGCAATGTTCATGGAGTGAATTTGCAAATTATGGTGTGGCCCGCGAGAAACTTATTGGAACAAGAAGATAGTATACATGAATTTCAGCAACATTAATATTAAGAAAGTAACAATCTTTATTACATATAACAAGTGAGTAAAATCTTTATTCATTGGGATTACATTAATTGATATAACTGAGTATACAAAGTTTTGTGCATGAAATCTTAGCTTTCAAAAACTTTAGCTTTGAAGTAATTGTTTGAGTTCTAATTGGAGAGAGTTCCATTACACAAGACTGACGCACGAGTTCATTGGAGCCCCATTTCCTAGGAAAGAAGTTGCTAAAATTTTGCTATCCTTTTCTAGGTAGGGTGTTAGATTATTTGACTACACCAACAAGGCATTAAATGATCTTTATTCATTGCATAATGCAGTTCTGATGGATCCTTTCTTCTTCCATCATTTACAAATCCCACTTGCTTTTGGATTTTTTTTCCTTTTCTAGCTTTCAAAATTTCCCATATCTTTTCTTCGAGAGGAACGAATCAGAATCATATCTTTTACTTCAAATTTCAGCCAAGCTCTTTTTTTCCCCTTTCAAAGCTTGTATGTCCATTTTCATGTTATTAAGTTGCGATTGATGAAAGAGAAAAAGATAAGAAGAAGAAGAAGAAGGTCGATGTTCTCTAGCTATCTAGAGTTTTGTTTCTTCTTATTTTTCTTTGCTGTATGCATGGTCGACAGAAATTTCTTCACTATGGAAACAAAGGGTTAACTTGTTCACTTACAAAATATAGGGAGTGGGTATGGCTAGCTAGGGTTAATGGTAAGTTAGACATATGATATGTGAACTGTTTAATATTGCAGAACATGCAATGTTAGGTTGAATTTATGATTCAAGCTTTGATAGTTTTAGATTTGTGGAAACTTTAATTATTATATAATTTTCTTCATTGAGTTTGATCTTATGCCTTCTTAGCTCTATTCTGCTAATAATTAATTAGAAAATTATTTGTATTATGCATTATCAGCAGCATAAGGTCAACAATTGACAGGTACAAGAAGGCATGCTCCGATAATTCAAACACGGGCTCTGTCACTGAGACCAATGCTCAGGTAAAATTAATTCATATCTATGCACATTACTTCAACTACATGTCAGTTTTCCTTCAGTTTCTCCTCATTAATTATGGTCCAGGAAAAAAAATTTAAATGGTTCAAATTAATGCAGTATTATCAGCAGGAATCAGCCAAGCTGCGGCAACAAATTCAAATGTTGCAGAATTCTAACAGGTAGTTCATTTTGCTTTAAAAGAAGCTCAAATCTGAGAAGAAAAACGTGCTAAAAAAAAATGATTAATTTGATACGATAAAAAAAGATTATCTGACTCTTAATCATTTTTGCTTGTAATATTAGGCACTTAATGGGTGATTCTCTGAGTTCTTTGACTGTGAAGGAGCTCAAGCAACTGGAGAACAGGCTTGAACGAGGCATTACTAGGATCAGGTCCAAGAAGGTAAAAAGTTTCCCTTAATTTCGAGTACTGAAAACATCAAAAGCAATACTGAAGAAAATGTTTATAACCGAGTAACCGTTACTATTATGCATTCATTGTTCAGTTTGTATTATCTTAATTTGCTGCTTTCTTCTGTTTCTTGTTTTCTACAACAGCACGAAATGCTGCTGGCTGAAATTGAGTACTTGCAGAAAAGGGTATTTGCTGCTTGTTTTCCTTCCAAGTTTTCGGAAACTCCTTTTATTAATTTCTCTTTGCGAGAGAGAATAACTACTTGTCTTCTACATGAACTTATTATTCTCGTCTTACCAGGAGATTGAACTGGAAAATGAAAGTATGTGTCTTCGCTCTAAGGTATGTAAATTCCTACAATTCTGCTTACTTTGTTCTTCCTAAATTCTGCAATAATATTTATATTTATGAACTATCAGATATCAGAAGTTGAGAGGTTTCAGCAAGCAAACATGGTGACAGGGCCAGAGCTGAATGCAATCCAAGCATTAGCTTCTCGTAATTTCTTCAGTCCAACCATCATTGAGGGTGCAAATACCTACTCCCACCCTGACAAGAGGATACTCCATCTCGGGTAATTTTTTTTTATATTTCTTCAATAAAAATTACTATAATTAATCTCTTTAAAGATGTAAACTATGTTATGAGGTTGCCATACGAATGATTTTATCAATTGAATCAATTAGTACCAGCAATAAAATGTTAGTTAAAACACTCAGAACGATTCAATCTTGACTTCTTTTTTTGTTTCTTAATTCTCTTTACAGGTGAAGTAACTAGAAGTCATGAAGTCTGAAAATGGTACCCGCCACTTAATTTTCTAAGGAATGTGTGTGGCACCGGTGCAGTCTCTGAGACCAAGTCATAAAAATGTAGTAGATACATATACATAGATGATTACGGATGTCATTAGGTAACCTATAAATTATCTTATATCTCAGGCATCCTCGCTTCTGGAGATGAACGATAATCGTGTTGAAACTTAACTTTATTGTTGTAATATATTCAAGAATTTATATATGAAATAAGATTGTGTTATGTTGAAGCTTAGAATGGATCGAAAAAAAGTCCTGGGGTTGGTGCTTTCATGCATGAACCATCCACTGGATGATAAGAGAGTGAGCTGAGAGATGGTAAGGCAAGAATTTCGCCAGATCACAAACAAATTTCTTCTGAATTCGATGCAATACCCATGTACATTTGTATCTGGGAGATCAAATGCTATATTAAAAAATGCAATCAGAAATTGGACTGTAAACATATCCATCACAGGGAAGAAGCTTTAGAACTGCCGGAAAACAAAGAAAATATATGCAATATGAATTTCCAAATATCAACATTGAAACTAGTCTTTAGATGATAAACGCGCCAGTGTGCATACAGCACCTGAAAGCAATTAGGTCAAAGAATGGTGCACCCCCCTTTTTCAGCTCGCTTTCGCAGCTCCTCAGTCTCCTTCTGTGCTCTTTCAAGATTCTCTCTAAGCTTGCAAATTTCATCATTCGACTTCATTTGAGCTAATAAAGCAATCCCTTCTGCCTTTAATCGAGCAGCATGCTCCTCTGCCAACTGCTGTTCAAGCCTAGTAGTTGTTTCTTTGAGCTTCGACTCAACCTATTAAAAGCATCAACATGAGTAAGCAAATAGACCACCAACCTCAGAGTACCACGACAACAAAACTACAGGTTTGGGTAAGCCATTTGGACAGTAAAAGAAAAATTCTCAACATGCTGATAAAAGATGAGTAATTCATCTCCTTTCTTCAGCCAAAACTTTAATTAACTCACCATACGCTACTCCATATATATTTTTCCGCATACTAAATGATGACAAAACCTTAAATAAATAAGCAGATAAACCAAAAAATATATATAAGAATTAAAGAATACTTCAATTTCACACATGGCTACTTACTTCAGGAATATAGAGAATAGAACTATGTTAGTATACCTCAGACACGTCATTCCACAGACTGTTATACCTTTGGATTAATTTTCATCTAAAGATCTTAGCAGGCACAAGATCAGTAAACCGCTTTCCTATAATTTTAGAATTGCAGAAGGGACAAATTGTAGCATACCAATAGAAATCTTTACTCATAATGTAATTATACAATTTATGATATCATTACCAAGTATGAGAAAAGAACACAAGAGCACAAATGCATGTCATA
Source organism: Xylocarpus granatum (assembly GCA_019650275.1). Classification (NCBI taxonomy): domain Eukaryota; kingdom Viridiplantae; phylum Streptophyta; class Magnoliopsida; order Sapindales; family Meliaceae; genus Xylocarpus; species Xylocarpus granatum. Next base: position 15,153 of record BNST01000424.1, on the reverse strand, counting down.
AATTGATGTCTAAACAAGGAGCACAAAGAATACCATCTCAGTAATTTGTTTGAGCTGCTCTTCATATGATCTTTGCATCTGCTCCTTCAGCTCTGAAATTTCTTGTTTTGAATACCCCTTTAAGGAATCAACTTCCATTTGTTGATTGTGGAGTTTAGAAGCCCCTTTCTGTGCATAAATAAAGCAATTTTCAATCTGAGGATAAACAGTTTATGGAAGTCCATAATAGTTATGAATGAACTGACCTTCAACTCAGCAAAGATATCATCTGCGTACGGCTGCCCACCATTCTGTTCTATGACCATGTTAACAAGATTGAGAAGCCTTACAAGCTGCTCAGATTTCTTGGTTTCATCCTTGGTCTTATTATCAAAAAGCACACACCGATGTTTACAGAGCTGAAGAATGTCCTAAATCAACATAAAATAAAAATGAACGGAAAAATAGCAAATGTTAGCCCTTTCTATTAAAGATGGATAAATTAACCAACCACTTTGTACACTAGTAGCTATGAAGGCAATATTCAGCGTGCTCATAAATTTTTTAAAAGGTAAAGAAAAATCAAATTTCTTTCCATACTAGTCATAGTTGACCACAGTTATGATAAACATTTACACACTTAATATCAGGATCTCAAAAGATAACCAGGACTTCATACAACACAAAAGGAAAATTCCAAATAATCCATATATATCATGGTACCATGAAAAGGTTTGGCTGGTCACAATCAGTGGTTACCAAGCACTTCACAAGGAAAAATATTCATATTGTAAAACAAACAAAAAAATATGATTAATGCCATTAATAAACATGAGGGACCAAATCTCAATTGCCAGAAGAAAAGATGGCATTTTCTGAGGCATAGATATATATATATATAACAAATTAGTTCCTTCAAAATAGAAAAGTTAAGTAGAATAAATAAATGAAAAGTAAACTTAAGGCAAAATGACTCCATCTTGTTAATTGCAAGCCAAGGCTAGGAATTTTTTTTTAATCTTCTTTCTTCTCTTCCTTCTGCTCATAGACTGAGGACTTGTTAATTAGAAGGAAAAAAAATTAAATGAAGATTAATAGAAAATCACATAAAAACACAAAATTAACCATATATGAAATCAAAGCATAAAAATAGAAAAGAAGAAAATATTTAGCAAATGAAGGAATAACAGCTCATACAAAGCAATACACACAAAATCAAGATTAAGTAACACAAGAAGAAAATTGCCAACCACTTGGCTCAAACCCCAAACCAGTAAAAAGGCAAAAGTTAGAACAACCAAGAAAGAAAGCAGAACAAAGATGGCGGTACTGCTAAATCTACCTCAAAGATAAACACCCATTTGTTCACAAAATTCCCATTTTAAAAGAAGTCTAAAAACTTCACAAACAAACCAACTAAAATATTAATGAAGTTATCAAACAATATTGAAGTTCAGAAAGAAACCTTTAAGGGCTCTGGACATTCACAACCCAAATAATCATCTAATGTCTCCTCATTATCTTCAAGTTCGTCTCCTCCAGTGAAGACTACAATCATGTAGTCTATTATTTTGCTTCCAAACAAAGTCTGCAAGCTGCGTAGTGCAGCTTCTTCTTCTTGAGAAAAACGGGTTCTAACTGAAAAAACTAAAAGGACTGCGTGGATCCCGTCCTTGGCCAAGTCAATACATTTAACAATTTCCTTGCCGACAAATTCAGATCCAGCAGAAAAATCAAAGAGTCCTGCAATGCATCAAATCAGTTTATATACCAAAACAATCATCAACAAAGCATGCAAAGGAAATATCAAGTAATTGACAAATCTCACACCAGGGGTATCGATGACATTAACGACTTGGCCATCCTCGAGCACAGTTTGCCGCATTTCGCAAGTACTAGTAACACCGGATGAACTAGCCCTTGAGTTGAAGGCTCGTCTTCCAAGAATGCTGTTGCCGGTTGCACTTTTTCCATTGCCAGTACGGCCGACTAAAACCACAGTTCGCACTTCGTTTGACGGAGACGTGAGCTCCCAATCATCATCTACCGGACTTCCACCCATAATGTAAATATTGAATCACCTAAATCGCACACAATGTCAAAACACTTAAGATTAGTAATTCTTACTGTGATAACACACATCTGTAGAGATCTCTTCCTCTTCGTATAATTCCACAATCCCAAAATTCCACCCCAGTGACAAAATCACATCACATAAAGCAAAGCAACAGGATTTCGCAAATAAAATAAATATTAACCATGTACAATTTTATAACTAGAATTAAAGTCTTCAAACACAAAGCATCAAGTCAACTACAATGATTATAATCGAGCACCAATTATTGGCAACTAAACAACATTAATTAAAAGAAAAACCTTAGATAAAAGCAGGTTCTCCTCTTCTTTGAATCACTCGGCTAAATGAAGACGATCAATCAAAATAACTCATACTCATCAAAGAATATATCGTCCCAGCATTCTTTTTAATAGCCAGAAATCAAAATTTTCAATTATAAATCAAAGACCCACATGACGAAAATCACTGTACAAAGATCCAAAGAAATTCGACATGGAATAAACCAACTCCAGATTACTTACTCGGAAAGACACAGAAAAATAAAGCGTTTGCGTCGGACAAGACAAATAAAGGAAGAGGAGAAGACTCGACTGTACTTACAGAGAGAGAGAGAGAGTGCGTGTGTGTGTGTATCTGATTAGATTCCGAGTTTTCAACGACGGAGATTTTGCAATTTGATTGAAATTGGAATTGATGTTTATTATGTAGGTCCCCAATTTTTAATAATATTTACACAATGTTCATACGTTTTCGTTTTAGACAAACAGACTCCTGCCTTTCCCTTGAAATGACCATATTGTACCGGTGAGGTTTTTTTTAATTTAAAATTTAAATAAATAAAATATGAAATATCTTTAAATATATAAATTTAAATAAAATATTTAATAATAATAATAATTTAATTCGTACCAGTTTTAAAGAATGATATCAAAAATTGTCACCCTAATCATGTAGAACTCATTTAATATAAATAAATAAATCATCAATTTTCTTATAATATCATTTTAATTAGAGACCTATCTGATAATTATTACCCTTGAAGAATGCTCCGTGATCGTACGGACTGGACCGTTGGAGGCCCACTTATTTATGAATTCTTTTTTTTAATGGATTTTGTCGTCTTACGGGAATTTTCTCTTTCGTAGGTTGCCGTATTTTTTAATAATATTTTATTTTTAAAAAACCTGCACGTGCCACCCGTGTAGAGGAGAAAGGGGGAAGTAACGACGTCGTTCCCGTGTCTTAAATCTCCCCGTTTGCTGACATTTGCGAGTAAAACTGTAGCATGGCCTTCCAGATACGGACGAAGAAGAACTCCCAAGTAATGTGAACGGGGAAAAAAATGTTTAAATTTCGGATACTGTATGGAATGAACGAATGAAAACCAATTGAAAGATTAAGATTATATTTTCGGGGCCAAAAATTAACAGCAAACAATCGAATTAGGGTTTTGATTAGTCGAATTTGAATGCGGTGAAATGAAGGAGCCATTGAGGAGAACCAAAGTGGTGATTAGGCATTTGCCTCCGTCGCTTTCGCAATCCGAATTATTATCTATTTTCAACGATCGTTTCGCCGACTGCTACAATTGGTTCTGCTTTCGCCCCGGAAAATCCAGGTAGTTTTTATTTTTATTTTTATTTTTTTGTGATTATTGGTTATTTTATTTGTTTCAGTTTGAATGTTGATTTTTTCCAGTCACAAGCATCAGAGATATTCTAGAGCCTACGTGATCTTGAAGAATCCGGAAGATGTATTAGAGTTCGCTGAATTGTTGAATGGACATGTTTTTGTTAATGAAAAAGGTAAATTTTTTATCTTAAACAATAAAAAAAATCTCAATTTTTTTAATGTGTTTTGTTATTGGTTTCACTTTCAGGTGCTCAGTTTAAGGCCATTGTTGAATATGCTCCTTCTCAACGTGTTCCTTTTTCTTCTGCTAAAAAGGATAGCCGGGAAGGCACCATTCTTCGGGGTATTTTTGTATTTATTTTTTACTTTTTTTTATTATTGTTGGGAATAACAGCAGTAATTTATTGGATTTGTTTTCTATGTAAAAACAAATAGACCCAGATTATCTCGAGTTTCTCAAACTTGTTGCGAAACCGGTTGAGAATCTCCCAAGTGCAGAAATTCAGTTGGAAAGGAAGGAAGCAGAGTTATCTGGTTGGTTAATTATTTTCAGATGAATTTTATGATATTAGTTGCATTACTTAAAATATGTGTTAATGTTGTTTGGATTTTAAATATATCTTTCACAGCGGCTGCAAAAGAATCTCCTATTATTACTCCCCTTATGGAATATGTTCGGCGCAGAAGAGCTACTGAGAGTGGAACTCAGGTATATTGAACCCCCTTCTTCTTAGTAAATATGTAAACGTGCATAGGGAAAATTCAAATTTCCTTTTCAATTGTATATTCTAATAAGCTTAAAGCCTTCCATGTATGTTTTTAGCTGACCAAAGGGTCCTAAGTTTTTACTACTCAACAGTAATTTTTATGCCCAATTTAGTAGGGCTTGGCTATTTACTTTTGTTGCATTCCAATTAAGAATTATATGTGCGGAAAGTCTCATTAAGTTGATATTATGTTAATCAAGCTATCTCCTTGTTTCCAAAGTAATGTTGGGATATATGGTACAAGTAGTCAATTTGGTGGTGAATTCTGAAAATTTTTGGAGTCAGATCACTTGTGAGTGTTCTCATTCATATTGTCTTTTTCTATTTATGCCATACAAATATGTATTGTTATTTTTTTCCCTTGGTCTCATCCTTAGTTGCTGTTGACATTGTTTTCATCATTTCTGTTGACAAATAAAAAAATAGTAATCTCATCATTGATTGGTTCAATTTTTTTCTTTTTGATACTTTAAAACACACATAATCATGTTTGGATTTGGACTTTATGAATGATGATAGGGGTCCTTAGCTGTCAGAAAAGCTGGCGGAAGAAGTAGGACAGCATCTACAAGCAAGTCTGGTTCAAGTACCACCAAACAGAGCTTAGAGAAGAAAAAGGTAATTGCCTTATGGAATATTTATTTGAAGCAACTAGTAATCTAAATTGATGAACAAAGCAGTCCTCAGTTGTTTGTGTTTCAAGTTTGTAAGTTGGTTTGACAACTTATTTCTTTTTGTTCCTTTTTAAATTTTTAATATATCAAATGTGATTGTACTAAGGGACAAATTAGTGGCTGATTGGTTTTGTTGTAAATAAAAAAGTTGTTTTTTATCATTTATAAATTTGGATTACAATGATTTCTCTTTTTTGTTTTTCTTTGGCTGGCTTTGTTGTCAGTATATTCTAAAGAACAGTGAAAATAATGCAAGTCGAAAGGACAAATCAACTGTCATTGCAGTACCCAAGCAAGAGAATCAGCCAGCCTTTTCAATTGGAAAAGAGATGTCAGAAGGTGAAACAAGTATGCATTTTTCCTGAAAATTGTTTCTGTATTATTATGAACAAATTATTTTTTCTTATTTGGCCTGAAATGTTTTCTTTTAAGTTGTTTTCTTCCTTTTTTATACCACCGTCCCACCTAGCCACATTATGTACAATTCTAATTTCATGCAATTGTCTCAAAAACCTGCCTTTCTTGTGTTACACCTGTTATACATTTATCATTTTTTTTCTCGGATTATAACTGATAATGGATGATTTTAGTGTTTTGTGTTCGTTGACAATATTGCTATGGATGTAAAACTTATATGATGTGCTTCACGTGCTTGGATATCTATATCAAATTATTGAGTATTAAAAGTGGGTTAAACTTTCATGCTGACACTGATAATGTAATGATTTGAATTGCAGTTCCTGGTGTCAATGGTTTTGTCTCTGGAATCACTTTGACTTCTGATACTGGAAAGAAAAAGATACTGCTTTTGAAAGGAAAAGGACAAGAAACTTCTCATGTAAGCTTATTAATTTTGACCCTGACAAGTCTTGTGATCTGGTAGTCAGTTATTTCTAGTATCTGAGATGCAAATTGTGATGGATTTTGTGAACCTTAGGTGCCCAATGCCCTGTTGCACAAGCAGGGAGAAACATCTCCTGTAGAAAACTCAACTGCTGCAACTGCTCCAAAACAGATTCAGAGATGTGAGGCTGGGGGGAAGCTGGTTAAAAAAGTCCTGTCTCAGCAGATGATGCAAACCTTGAATTTGGAGAATGGGAAACCATCACCAGCATCTATCAACTCACAATCAGTTCTTAACGGTCATGTATCCAGTAATGATTCTCCTGCATTTATTTCTGACGTTGATACAAAAAGAACTCCAGATGACAGATTTGTGAGAAAAGTACTGAATGGTTTGGGTGCTGTAATTGAGAAGCAAGAAAAACTTACAAGAAATAAGGATAGACCGGATCGCAGTTTCTGGACTCGTCGTTCTGATATTTTACAGGCTAATGGGGAGCATCCCTCATCACTGCAGCCCACACAAAAGATTTCTAATTCTACTGAAGGTATTATTGTTACTCAGGATAGATAATCACATATTTGTACTAGGATTGGGAATATGTCGGATGGCAATGATATTAGCAATCAGATATTCTTCTGTATCAGTTATACTATTTGGTAGGAAATGTATGAATCTCGTTTTCTTGTGATGACCTTCAGTTAATAATGGAGATATAAAAGACAATATTTCTTCTGGAGGTGAGAACACTGAAGTTGCAACCCCTGCAAGCGGAGGTAATTCCTTCGAATAGTTAGTCTTCGTTTAACTCCCAAATTGGTTGGTCATCCACATTGTTTTTTGTTTTTGCAAACAAGGAAAATACTCTTTAATGGTACCATTTCCACACACAGAAATATTGCATTGTCCAGGTTCTCATAGAAATAATGTTCGCTGTGTAGCTGCCCATACTATCAAGGATGATGGTGGCATCAATACCATTAAAGGAAACTCTTCCAAAAGAAAAAGTGGTACAGGCTCGGGTGCCCTCGAGGTGAAATATCTTATCGGGCCAAAATCCCTCTCCTTTCTTTTTTCTCCTTATGAGAGGATGAAGTACCTTTTATGTGAATGCAGAAACATTTGTGGGTTCCAAATTCTTCTTCCGGGCATTAGATTATCTATCTAATTCTGGTAAAACTTTTATGCATCTGATTTTTCTTTTCCTCAAACAGGACTTGACTAGAAAATTCATGAGAAACTCACTCAAATTCATAATGAATTCTACTTGCATAAATTTTTATATTCCAAACAGATGACTAAAAACAGATGGCAGTTATACCGGCTAAATGCTTGACTTTGATCTCAATTCCAATCTCATGATATTATGATCATGTAATTTTATTTTTTCCTTTTAGGCCTAATAAAATAAGCTGACACACTGAGCTTTTCTGTTTTGTTCACTTGGCCCAATTTGATTGTTTTGCAGTTATTAGAACATGCAACTCTTTATCCGATGCAAGGCTCCAGCTTTTTATGTGATGTTGCAAGGAATGGCAGAGGATGTTGTTTGCCTTTCAATTCTGTAGTTCCTGCATGATTCTACAAGTTGTTGTTGCCCGTGCTCTTGGATCCAATCTCTTTTCAGATACAATCTGAAATATCATGATTGTTATCCATGAAAAATCTGTCTCAAGTGATGGGAGAGCTTTAACCACTGTGATACCATCTGAAGAATTTTCAATCCTTCAAAGCAGTGTTATCAAAGCTGTAACCAGCGGTCCTGCTTGACCTGTAGAGTCTTTACCTTTGTTTTCTGTTGACTCAAAGTTTAGGGCCCTGAAATTGTATTTTGACCATTAATTCAGCTGATATCAGGCGTTGGGTTTATTATTAGGTGGGAAATGTCATCTGGTTGTACAGTAAATATGCTTCTATACCACACTGCTTGCTGTTGGATTTCTTCCTCATCTAGAAGCAGGGCCATTAGATTCATGCATTAGCTCTCTTTTGGTTGCTGGTGACGAGTCATCAGTGGAAGGAAGATTCCTTTGGATTCGCTTGCTGATTTTGGAATTGGAACCCGGATATACCGAGCTGTGTAGATAGTGTAACTTTCTTTGTTTTATTTACGTATGTTATTTTATTGATACAAGTTTTCTCATCAGTAATTTCACGGTTCTTGTTCTGCAAATGGGGAAAGCTAGGGAGAAAACATAGCAGTGATTTCTATCATCTTAACATTTGCTTTAGAAGTAAGGTAACATACATTTTACATTTTTATACCTGTATCAGAATAGAAATTATACAGCATACGAAATGCATAACTGTTCTACGTACAGTAAGTAATCTGCAAGGTTTCTTCTTCTACAAATGCGATGAAAAGAATTCTTCTGATTTCTGAAATTTTAAGCTATGGAATTTGAGCAATTTCAACTAAAATCTTATGCAGCGACTGTGGCTTGGAGAAGAAAGGACAGTGATCGCTCCCTTTGATCTTGTAAACTCCTTCTGGTGGGTTTTCTCTAACCAGCTTTTCTTGGACATCTGGTGAAAGGACACGATCCTCTAATGTTTGTACGTAGAAACGCCGTCCGCATCCATACTTTTCAGGAGACAATGATAAATTTTCCATGATAGGACCTAACGGGCTAGGTCTCATGGAAACCATGGCCAATGCGACATCCTGGAATGAATTAAGAATCATATATCGAAATTAAATGCAGGAAATGCTTGTCAGAAGCGTTAAAATGTAATGCAGAACTAAACGTGATTAGCAACATACATGAAAACATGTTGAGGACAACAAAGGACAAGTAGGCCACCATATAGTTGTCACATGGTGGCCGGATTGTTTGAATTTCAATCATACAAACAAAAGGTAGACTTGTTATTTCTGTTTTGGTAAAGGACTTCCAATTATTATTACAGTGACATGATGCATGAAAAAAACAAAACATGGCAGAATATTATGTTTCACATTAGCTTCAACATCTACTTGCAAATGTGTATCACATGTCAACCTGCATTTCACAAAAAGCATAGAAAGTTCCAAACACTATTTTTAGCATACCTGCAACTTTTGTGTTTTCCTTGCCACTAAAAAGAGGAACAAAAAAGGCTTTTCCTTTCTAATGTCATTTTACACCCCCAGGCTTACTCTACAATATGAAATACAGGACACAGTGTAATAAAGACGATAAATTTAGTAACCCTGAAAATGCTTCCATGAAACTTCATGAAAATCTGGTGCGTTATGCAAAGATTAATAGAAGGCTGCAATTCATAGAGTGAAATGACCCTTGAATTCTAATACTACCTTTGTTGGTGATTGATTGAAATATAACCCTTTCATTAGCTGTTTCTCAAACATGAATCCTGTAGGAGGCTTGTCTTTGCCATTTCCATAGACCAAAAACTGTGATTCTTGCATAAAACGCTCAGCAGATCCAAGCTGCAATGCTAATTCTATCAGTGAAGTTGTACAAATTAAATAATTCTGAAGAAGAAAACTGAATGGAACGAATTGCATACATGCATGAATTAAAAAAAAACACATAACTACCAAGGCTGAATAATATTTCTCTTTCTGAAAAAAGGGATTTGTGCATAGGAGATAGGCATGTGTTGTCACAAGTAGACCTCATTAAAGCTCATTAATATTCATAAGGTATGCATCAACAATTAGTCATTTGACATAATTTTAGAACTTCTGTAATTTTCTTACTGGATCAACAATCATCAAACCTTAACTTAGTGGAGTGTTAAAGCATTCAAAATACCTCTTCTGCAAAGACATCAAAGGGCCTCTGGCCATCTAACACCATTGTGGCACAGAGAAAAATTGCTTTTGAGATCTTCTGTGGGTAGTGCTCCAAAGCATAAGAAACACAGGCACCTCCACTACTGTGACCTATCAGAGTAACCTGCACAAGACAAAATACATACATGTTCAGAAGGTTGTTTTGAGATGAATAAGTATCATCGGAACATTTCACATATCATGTAACCTTTTCATCCTCGGGAAGGTTTTCAAGATAATCAATCAATGGTCTTGAATATTCTGCCAGTGTTGTAACACTGTTAGTATCAGCCAGATCAATACCAGATCCTTTGAGATCTAAGGCAGTGGGGAGCAATCCTGCTTCCTCCAACAGAGCAACATTTTTGTACCAACACCATGCTCCAAACCCTTCTCCGTGTATTAAAACAACTTTTTTATACTGCATAGTCTCCGGAACTTTTGGTGCCTGTACAGGAAACATAATAAAGTGAATCATAGCATCCTGTAATTCCACTTGGAGGCAGGATAAGCACATTAAAGGTTTGTTCTAGATGAACATGCAAAGTAAAATTCATAGTGCACTGGAAGCTATATATGGCCAAACTTCATTAAGTAACTGCATACTTGTACAAATGTGGTCAGCTGTATTTGCAAGTTACTTTCACTATAAATGTCAAGGTTAACTAAGCAACATAACACATAGTCTTATGCAGAACCATAAAAAAAATGTGATCCATGATCTTCTGCCGGCTAAAAGCTTTGACATTTTCTAATAAGAACTAACATCTGCTGCTTGTGCACTTCTAGCCCTTGTCCTGCTTTATACAAAAATGATATTTTCTTCACTCCTGGCATCAGAAACTGTTTCTTCAAGTTTGGAAATGAGATGCATGCACCCAGAAATTTTAGGACTTTCAAACATCTGAAGAACTATTTCCACTACCCTTTACAACTTTCAGCACAATTCTCATACCTTCTACCTTGCTAATAACGAGTTAATCATGAGTAACCTTTTGTCAAGTTTCATGGACAATTGACAACATCCCTATTGACATACCAAAACATAATTAAAGATTACAATACTCAATACATCATTTCTAAAGACACCTAAATGTGAGGCGAGTCACCACACTGGTTGAAAAACCTTAATCAGCTTAGATCCCTTTCTGTGCCAAAGTAAGCTTAAGATTCAAGACTATAAAATTTATTGACTTGGCATGATTTATTGATAAAAATTCTTAAAAGCAAAATAGATTATCTCCCCCACACTTTCAACAGATTTACCTTTTCAAGTCTTCACCAAAAAGTAAGACAACAACAACAACAAACATTAGTATATTGCTAAAGCTTTTTACTTTCTAAACCTTAAAACTTAATCATGAAACACCACTATCATCACAGATCCAATGATGCAAAAAATAATAATAATAATAAGCACAATAAAATAAATATGTATTGTTGAATATTGACCTGTTTTCCATTAGATAAAGGATCAGTAAGTCCTCTAGCACTGGTTGAGCCTCCAATTCTTCTAGACATGGATCCATCAAATCTCCGAGACAACTGATGCTGCTGAATCGCCATGGACAAAGCTTGCCTATGCAAAATCTCTTCTTCGGCTAACAGTTTTCTCTGAGAACGACCAAGTCTCTTACTTCTTGATCCACTCTCTTTAGTGTCCTCCTTTCTCATGCAAATAAAGCCGTTACCCATCTCTCCAAATCAACTTTTACACAAAACCCACAGACTATTTTCCCGGAAAATGGAAGAAAATCATGAAACTTTCAGGGAAAGTGGGATGGAAATAAGCAAAATCTCATATTTATAGCGCCAATATTTAATGATTCTGCTCTCACGCAACAGAAAAAGAAAGAGACAGGCACATAGATAACAAATTAAAGAGCAGGTGAGACAAGTTAGCTAAAATAAAGAGTAAAAAAAGAAAGAAAATTAATGTGTGAACGAACGAACACAAACTGTTTTATAGCTCCAAAAACCCCAACTGATATGAATTGCTATTTAATATTTTTTTTCTCTCTCTCTCTCTCTCTCTGCCAAAGTTAGATATTAGACTTTCAATGCTTTCTTTTTCTCTCTCTCTCTTCCTTTCTTCTGTAGATTCTGGTTTTTTTAACTGCTTTAGATTTGTCCGAAACTGCTGTAAACTAAGCAAAGTGAAGCATTCCTGCTCACAACTGGAAGATTCTTATTATTGTTTTGAGCATAAATACGTTATAAATAAGATTACATATGTCCCAAATCATATCTCGAATTTCATATTTCAAAGTCATACCATTAATCAAGCATTAAAGTGTTCTGATAAATAATATTAAATTTTATAAATTTATTAACCATAACATAAAATACTTTCATACAAAATTCTAAAATTACAAACATAAAATTCTAGGCTTGAATGAATATAAAATAATTGGGGGGTTGTCTTGTATGTGATTAGGTGCCATGTTTGAAGCATTTTCAAAGTCATTAGCACATGGAAACAGTTGCTAAAGGATATGCTTTCAAATATTTTATACAATTATTTCTTGCCCTTTGTGGACTTATCTCCCAATTAATTTTATATATTAAAGGATTAATCCTTTAGATTTAACAAAAAATAAAAAGCCTTGCCATGCATTGCAAATAATGCCTACAAAATTGGTAATATGTAATTTTAAATTCATTTTTTAATTATATATTTGTATCTCTGAAAAGATTCATGTGGTTGTGGATTAAAAAAATCCATCCAAGGCCATGTTTCATATCAAAACACAACAATTAGAAGAGCATGATTTGTGACACCATTTTTTTTATACAATATATAGTTGGATCTTACTATTAAAGATTGATGATTCTACTTCTAGTATATGTGTTTAATTAATGTGTGGTTAATTTTAATTTGAATAGTTAATAATTAATGTATCAATCTAATAATTAAAAAAATAATTTTAAGTTTTTAAAATTTTTTTCACATTATATATTAAATGAGAGATCTTCTAAAACTGTTTTCAAGTAAAATCATACTAAAATTTTAATTTACATATCATAATCCAACTTAAATATGAACATAATTTTTAACTGAATAATAGTTATTATTCATCTAATTAAAAGTAGGTGGTGTAGTTTGAGATTTATAAATTTATTAAATTGGAAGAGTGAATTAAATTATGCATAATAGTTTTTTTCTTTTAAACCTAACACCAACATCCTGATAAAGAAGGGTAATTGCTGCAATTTTAATGCATTTTCAATCTTATTTTAATTGAATTCTCTAATTTTCAAGAATGTTATAATAATTAATTTTTAAATAATAACAAAATACCAAAAAAGTTATATCAAGTTGTTGTCCATATTAGGATTGGGACAAATTAATACCTAAAGTGAGGAATTTTGACCAAATTAATGGCATTTTTCTTAGTTAGCTAATATTTGTAGGAATTCCATATGGGACAAGAAATGAGACTTCATCCAATAAAGTTGTTTGTGATATTCCAAAAATTTAATTGATTTTGATTTGATAGGATTATATATGTACCTACCATTAAAAAAAAATTACATATCTAATTGAGGAAACATGTGTCTTTTTTAATTTGATTAGTGTTTGATTGTAAAGAAAATGAGAAAAAATCAGAGAGTGCATTGACTTTTTTTTTATTATTACATTGAATAGCTATAAAAATGTTATAAAAAAAATTATACGAAATTTTATTCATAAATATAATTTATATGTATTATAATTATTTTTATTTAATAAATTGTGTGTCTATAATCTTTTTTATTTATAATGTATTAGATTTTTTTTTCTTTATTTTGATTATTATTATTACATCTTACTTTTTTTTTCCCCTATATTCAAATTAGGACAAAATTAATTAATAGGCAAAATTGAATAATTTGACCAAAGAACTGCAATTTTCTAAGTTAGCTGATTAATAGTTATAGGATTCCAGAAGGGACAGGAAAATGACCAGTCATCCAAATCCAACAAAGCCATGTATAATTTATGAATGCTATTTTGACTAGTGGTTTGTAGTTTTCTGAATAGATACAAAGAATAGTGAATTTTTTTTTCTTTTCTCATAAAAATAGTCTAATTTTTAAGTTCTTTTACATTGATCATTCAAGCAAATGATGTCTTATATTTAGAATTAAATATTTACTTGACAATCATTTAGCTCTCATATATTTTCAATTTTTTGATTGAAATTTTAAAAATTTATGACGATTTTTATGAATTTCATAGAGATTATATTTTTCTCAACAAAAATCATTGAGAAAGAATTTTTCGACAAAAATACATGAGAGCATAATAATTATTACGGTGAATATTTGATCTCAAATATAAAACAATATTATTCATAGATGCAATATTATTCGAAGTTTTCTTTATAAAATTTTAATCCTAGATGCAATATTATTTGCACTAATAAATTAGAAGAAATCAATTTTATTGATAGAAAGTTTGATATTAACACTATGTCAATTAAGAATCTATTAAAATACATTTTTATAATATTATAAAAAAAATAAATGAAAGAGCAAGAGTGATTGAGATGTGTAAGAGAAGTAAGTGTATACGTACATTCATGTACGTGTGTGTGTGTGTATTATATCAAATTTTTAACGGTGATGATATATGGTGCATTAAAGCAATCATATATAAAGCATATAGTAAACACCAAAATTGATATACAAAACAAAAATTAATAAATAAGAAGTCATAATAGGAAGATAGGTGAAAAGCATTAAATCTAAATTAATATATTTTTTATTATTTAATAAAATTGATTAATAGTATATTGTTACATTTTTGTTGTATTTTAGTATTAATAGATTAAAATGTGAAACTTATTACCCTAACAAATATTAAGTATTTAATATTATTCAAAAAATTTATGAGATATCTAATAAAATATAAATAAATAAATAAACTGAAACATAAATGAATACTGCTAATAGTTAGCAGAAACCCAGATTGACTAAACCCAATTTCGTACTTGGGCACAACTCTGGGCTGACAAAGAAAATTAAGTGAAGTCTAATTATCGAATAATAAGGGAATTGAGGTGAAATTAATCATAATTAAAAATATTAGAAATTGATAATATAAGCATTGAAGCCAAGAACACATAATTGAATATTCTTGAATTTGAAGTCTAGTAGGAGGGAATATGTATAGGAAAATTAATTACTGAAGACAAGAGATTATGATGTAAACAAAATGTTATTAAATTAATTGATCAGTGTTAATGGATTCAGTTTGGATATTCTCATTGTTGTCTGCTTATGATCGAGCAAAATTACCAGAATAAGATATTAGAAAAAGAACTCACTAGAAATATTTATCATAACACTTTGATAATCAACTCAAATAGTTCTAATCATTTCACCCCATAATATTCTCCCTTTGTCCTTGTTTA
>BNST01000422.1:0-14709 GCA_019650275.1 Xylocarpus granatum | reverse complement strand
GGGATGTTCCGGTCGCTCCCAGAAGTTTATCCCGCACACTGTCGAACTGTTGGGGTCCCGATTTTTTTCCCCAACTTTTCTACACCTTAGGGGTCAGCACGCCTACTAGAATCCTTCCTAACTTGCTGTCCCGTTTGATTCTTGAGTTCTTTTCTTATTTTATATCCCCTAAGCTGTCCTTCGGGTTAACTAATATATATAAAGATATGTTGGATAGGCAAGACAACTCTTAAACCTATCACAACTTGCCTTGGTTGAAGAAGACAACTCTTAACTTCAACCTTAGCTCTTAAGCAAGGAAGACAACTCTTAACCTTGACTTAAGCCCAAGTTATCTCAAGACAACTCTTAAAAGATAACCGAAATATAAACAAGAATAGAAGCAAGAATGCTTACCTTTGATTCTTGATTAATGAATGAGAAAATAACAAAATTCGTAGCTTATCAGCTCCTCACAAATAATGGGCTGTATTTATAGTCCTAAGACAGCCTTATCCTAATTTAACTAGTACTTAGGTTCCTTATCCACTTAGGATATGTTTTCCTAAGTCAACAAGCTTTTCTAAGTCAAATAAATATTATCAAGATAGACCATATCCTTTGTGTCCTAATCCTACTAGGATTCTTGGTCTTTCTTGAATTCCTACCTAGACTAGAATTTCTACTTTATCTTGTTTTCTACAGCAGTTGGACTTCCTCTTGGCTTATCCTTCTAGGACTAGGACTTTGAATGCATATCCTTCTGCCCTTAGAATTCTTCTTGTCGCGACTATCCTATTGCTACTGGAACTCATCATGAGTGTCCTACATTAATTACAATTAAGTCAAATACTGGTTGGGCTTCACTGCTGGGCTGCATACTTTCTGTTGTCACTCTTGTTATGCACATTTTCTGGCCCATGCTCTCCTTTGTCGCCCCATTTTCTGCCCATTGCCTTTCCTTCATACTTAGGTTCTCAACAATCCCCCTTTCTTGAAGACTCACCTTGTCCTCAAGGTGAAAGTTGGAAAACTGTTGCTGGATGTCATTATGGTCTTCCCAAACTTGTACGGCTAACGGTAAAGATTGTAGCAATCCCTTGGTCTTGCCATCTTCTGGTTTTATCCATGGGCAAATGTCACAATTGCTTTCTTTCTTTTTGACTTCTGCCTTGAATCCTTCAGACCAAAAGTATAGCTTGATCCACATGTAATGTCCTCCTTCCCGTGAGGTTTGGAAGTGATTCAATATCTTTCCTCTCAGTCCTGGTATGTTTGGTACACACACCTGCTGGTTGTGCCAAATATATCCATTCTTTAAGGTGAATTTACTAACCTTAGTGTCAAAATTCTTGATCTTCTTGGCATGCTCTTGTCTTTGAGGATCAATCTCCATTGCCTTTTTGATTTCTGTCCATACATTCCACTTCGCTCTGCTAATGGCAGTAAGGCATGCGTCATTAGGCTCACATACTGTCCATAACGCTTGATCTCCATTGCTTCTGGACAATACATCTGCCACCTTGTTTTCCTTGCCAGGTTTGTAGATTATTTCATAATCGTATCCCAGCAACTTGACAAGAAACTTTTGCGACTCCGGTGTGGTAATTTTCTGCTCTATGAGGCTTCTCAATGGTTGTTGATCTGTAATGATCAGGAATTTCCTCCCAAGAAGGTAAAATCGCCATACCTTGACTACATGGATGATGGCTAACATCTCCTTGGCGTATACTGACCATTTCTTCTTCCTGGGCCCTAAGACTTTGCTCATGTATGCAATAGGTCTTCTGGCTTGACTCAGGACAGCACCTATTCCATATTGACATGCGTCAGTGTGAAGCTCGAAAGTTTGGTTGGAGTCAGACAGTGCTAACATTGGGGTCTCACACATAACTTGCTTCAACAACTTGAATGCGTCTTCACTCTTTTCTGTCCATAGGAATCTGTCCTTCTTTAGCAAATCCGTCAGTGGTTTTGTTATGACACTGTATGTGCAAAGAAATTGGCGATAATAGCCTGTCAAACCTAGAAAATCTCTAAGTTCTGTGACATTCTTTGAAGTTGGCCATATTTGCATTGCTCTTATTTTTTGTTGGTCTACCTTCACTCCTTCTTCAGATATGATGTGACCGAGGTACTTAAGCTTCTCTTGCATGAATGTGCACTTGGATGGCTTAATGACGAAACGATTTCTTCTTAACACTTTTCGCACTTTTGCTAAGTGTTCTATGTGATCATTATGGTTCCTAGAATAGACCAAAATATCATCGAAGAAAACTAAAACAAATCTATGCAAGTAAGGTTTGAAGATGTCGTTCATGGCTGCTTGAAAGGTGGAGGGTGTGTCGCATAGTCCAAACGGCATGACTAGGTACTCGTATTGTCCACTATGAGTCCGAAATGCTGTCTTCTGCATGTCCTCTTCTTTCATGCGTACTTGATGATATCCGGCCTTGAGATCCAGCTTGGTGAACAACTTTGCTCCATGTAACTCGTCCAGCATATCATCAATTGTTGGGATCGAAAAATGATCCTTGATAATTGCTTGGTTGAGTGCTCGATAATCGGTGCAAAACCTCCAAGTTCCATCTTTCTTTCTAACAAGTAGAACGGGAGAAGAAAAGGGTGAGGTGCTAGGTCGGATAATACCTTGCTGTAACATCTCCTTGTTGAAAATGAAGGGATTGAGGGTGAAGATAAAAGGCCCAAATAACTCTTTGATTGGCCTATGTACACCCATATCAAGCCCAAAGTCCATATCAAGCTAACCGCTAAAGGACGAAATAACGGCTAGTAAGCTAATCACTAATGGACGAAATAACGGCTAGTTCTTGAAATTGAAAGCTATGTTGTTATGTGTTGTACCTAGCTGTTAGAAAAGTAAAATCAACTTGTACCTAGCCGTTAGGATGTTGTATATATATACCCAAGATGTGTAAAGTGAAAAACAAGCTTCTTTATTCTTTCATCAATACTTTCTTTCACACTTCTTTGTTTCTTCAATATTTTTCACATGGTATCAGAGCAGGTTTCATCTCTAATCTAGCTTTTTACTTTTTGTTGCTTTGTTGGTTCTTGGTGTATCAAGACATTCCCCTTCATAGCCAAATTAAAGAATGGAAAGGGAGGGCTCGTCATACAACACCAAGAGCAGAAGTTCCTTCAAGGGAGTTGATAATGATGGTAACACCACCTTGAAACTTACCACATTTCCCTTGAATGGAAAAAATTACTCAATTTGGATCAATCCCGCTGAAAGAGCATTATGTGGAAAACGAGCATTGGGTTTCGTGAATGGAAGAATCACAAAGCCCACAGACACATCAAGTGAAGAATATGAAGAATGGTGCTATAACGACAACTTGGTGTACACATGGATTTTAAATTCCATGGAACCATCCTTGGTAGGTGCATTCTCAAAGGCTGAAACTTCTAAAGCACTTTGGGAGTCTATCAAGAGACAATTTGGTCATCAAGGAAACTTGATGAGAATATACGAGTTGAAGCAGTTCATCAACAATATCAGCCTTAGTGGAGGTGATCCGATAGAATATAACACCAAAATTAAGGAGGCATGGGATGAACTTCAATCATTAAGGCCGAATACTACCAACATTGAAGAGGTGGAAAAAAGGGCCAATGAAGATCTTGTGATTTCGTATTTGATGGGTTTGGGTTCAGACTACGAAGATCTTCGGAATCACATTCTTAGAATTGAACCTTTGCCTTATTATGACGATGTTGCAAACAAGGTTAATAAAGAGTACTTGCAAAGAAAGATTTTGAGTGGGAATTCAAGCAAATATGAGAGAGGTAGTTTGGTGGACAGCAAGGAAGAAGGCAGGATGGTCCAAGGAGCAAAAGTTAAGGCTAAGTGTGATAAATGTGGACGGATGCACAACCTTAAAGACAAATGCTGGAAGTGTGGGCACTGCAAGATGCTTGGTCATACTAAAGAAAAATGTTGGGTTCTTAATCCACATTTGAGGCCAGTTAACTTCAAGGAAAAGGCGCCACCACAAGGTGCTCAAAATGCAATCGAAAAAGGGAACTCAAAACTCCTTGAGGATTTGGCCAAACTACTTCAGAACCATCTTCCAAGCTCCTCTCAAGGTATGATTTCCAACTCCCATTTTAACTTTGACCCTTGGGTTATTGATTCAGGTGCTACTAATCATATGTTTAGAAATAAAAACATGGCATCTAGAATAGAAACCCTAGGAAACATTAGAAATGTGACAATAGCCAATGGTAGTGAAATACCCATTAAGGGATTAGGAGATATTAAAGTTTTATCCAAGAGAACAAGTGGCCTTTATATGCCAAATTTTTCATCAAATTTGCTGTCCGTTAGTAGAATAACAAAAGATTTAAATTGTCGTGTTACCTTTGAACCCAATAAGGTGATATTTCAGGACATGTCAACCGGGAAGAAGATTGGTGAGGGAACCTTACATGACGGCCTATATTTTTTGGATAGTACCAATCAAGCCCTTAGAGTTGAGGAAGACAGTGGACTTCAGAAACTTTGGCATGCAAGACTAGGCCATCCTCCTAGTAACATTCTGTGTAAAATGATTCCGAAAATGAAGTTTAGTGATTTTAAACAATGTAGGGCTTGTAATCTTGGAAAACAGACTAAACTTCCTTTTGTACATTCGGAAACTTGTTATAATGAAATATTTGATCTTGTTCACTCTGATCTATGGACTTCTCCTTTAGAATCTCACAATGGCTTTAGATATTTTGTCACATTCATTGATCACAAGTCGAGATACACTTGGATATACTTGATTAAAAACAAATCAGAGACCTTATCATGTTTTAAAGAGTATGTTTCCTTAATTGAAAATCAACTTGGTAAAAGGATTAAGATTCTTAGGAGCGACAATGGGGGAGAATATACTAGTCACGCCTTTGAGAATTACTTGAGCACTTTAGGGATAGTTCATCAAACGACTTGCCCCTACACACCTGAGCAAAATGGTGTGGCCGAGCGAAAAAATCGGCACATTTTAGACGTAGGAAGGTCACTAATGTTTCATCACAATGTCCCTAAAAGATATTGGAATGAAGCCATTCTCACTGCCATACATTTGATAAATCGTATGCCTTCGAAGTTGTTGAATGGAAAATCTCCTTTTGAATTGTTGCATAATAGGCAACCAAACTTATCTTATCTAAAGGTATTTGGCTGTACTTGTTATGTTCACATCCCTAATCATGCTAGAGATAAATTGAGTCATAGGAGTGTAAAGTGCATATTTTTAGGGTATTGCATTGATAAAAAGGGTTATAAATGTTTAGATCCTTCTACGAATGAGAAATTCTTGTCAAGAAATGTTACTTTTCTGGAAAGTGATCCTTACTTTGATAAAGTGAGAAATGAAGGAGAAATGAAAGGGGATCCTCTTCCCCTATCTATTGTAGGTAATCGGTTGAGTTTGTTAAGGAATAACGATCAAATCAATAATGGAGTTAGTTTGAATGAAAGCGAAAAAGAAGATTTTATCTATGAAGATTCAACACAACAGAATGGTGATATTCATGAACCATTGGAATCAAATGAAGAACAAAACATAGTTAGCGAAAGTCAAAGTGAGGAAACACCTTGTGATGAGAACCCTAATGATCAATTAGTTTTAGAGCATGAAATCCCATTTAGTTCCTCACCGGTGGGTCAAAATGAGAGAGAGTCCGATTCTTCATCACATGATCAAAATTTTCCTCTTAGAAGATCTCAAAGAATTAGGAAGCCTCCATCCGAATGGCAGAAAAATAGGGTATTCTTTTATGGGAACAAAGTCACAGCACATCCTATACAAAATTATTATACCTTAGATAATGTTAAAGAGAGTTATAGAGTGTTTTTAAGCAAATTGGATAGTTTGAAAGAGCCATCTTGCTACAACGAGGCCAAGGACATTCCTATTTGGAGAAATGCCATGGATGAGGAGTTGGAAGCTTTAGTTAAGAATAAGACATGGGAAATTGTTACTCTTCCCCAAGGTAAGAAAACAGTTGGGTGTAAATGGGTGTACAAAACCAAGCTGAAGAGTGATGGTTCCATTGAGAAACATAAAGCTAGATTGGTTGCTAAAGGATTCACTCAAACCTATGGTTTAGATTACACGGAGACATTTGCCCCAGTAGCCAAAATGAACACCATTAGAGTTATTTTGTCCTTAGCCACTAATTATGAATGGGAAATGTATCAAATGGATGTTCGAAATGCTTTTCTCCAGGGGGAATTAGAAGAAGAGGTTTACATGGATATCCCACAAGGATACAACATTAAAGTACCAAAACCGCATGTATGTAAGCTTAGAAAAGCCATCTATGGCTTAAAACAATCTCCTAGGGCTTGGTACTCTAAGTTGTTAGGTGCTTTAACTTCTCAACACTTTAAGGTTAGTAGTGCTGATCACTCTTTATTCATAAAACACTCCAATAATGGTATTACTGTTGTGATAATATATGTGGACGATATCATTATAACAGGGAGTGATACTTTGGGAATAAACAGCACTAAAAGTTATTTAAAGTCTACTTTTGATATTAAAGACCTTGGACACTTACGGTATTTTCTAGGTATAGAGATAGCTCATTCTAATAAAGGGCTATTTCTATCCCAAAGAAAATACACACTTGATCTTTTGAAAGAGACAGGTAAGCTTGGAGGGAAGATAGCATCAACTCCAATTGAAGTACAAGCCAAAAAGAAGGAGGGCAAACCAATTGAAGACATCAAGCAATATCAAAGAATTGTGGGTAAGTTAATCTACTTAACTATTACAAGACCTGACATTTCTTTTGCTGTGAATCAGGTAAGCCAATTCATGACTTGTCCAATGACCAATCACATGGAAATGGTGGACCGAATACTCAAATATCTCAAAGGAACTCTAGGACAAGGATTACTAATGAAGAAACATGGACATCACCAAATTTTTGCCTACACGGATGCTGATTGGGCAGGAAGCATTGAAGATCGCAAGTCTACAACTGGATATTGTACTTTTGTTGGTGGGAATTTAGTGACTTGGAAGAGTAAAAAGCAAACCGTGGTGGCCAAATCAAGTGCCGAAGCTGAATATAGAGCAATGGCTTCAACCACTAGTGAATTGATATGGTTGAAGGCATTGGTTGAAGATTTGGGTTTTAATGTCGAGGCACCTATGAAGCTACATTGTGATAACAAATCGGCAATACATATTGCAAACAATCCGGTGTTTCATGAGAGGACCAAGCATATAGAGGTAGATTGTCACTTTATAAGAGAAAAATATTTGAACAAGACAATCTCAATGCCTTATGTCAAGAGCGAAGATCAATTGGCGGACATATTCACCAAACCTCCGAGTATTCAACAACTTCAAAAGTTTGTATCCAAGTTGAACTTGATCAATTTGTTCAAGCCCAACTTGAGGGGGAGTGTTGAAAATGAAGGGATTGAGGGTGAAGATAAAAGGCCCAAATAACTCTTTGATTGGCCTATGTACACCCATATCAAGCCCAAAGTCCATATCAAGCTAACCGCTAAAGGACGAAATAACGGCTAGTAAGCTAATCACTAATGGACGAAATAACGGCTAGTTCTTGAAATTGAAAGCTATGTTGTTATGTGTTGTACCTAGCTGTTAGAAAAGTAAAATCAACTTGTACCTAGCCGTTAGGATGTTGTATATATATACCCAAGATGTGTAAAGTGAAAAACAAGCTTCTTTATTCTTTCATCAATACTTTCTTTCACACTTCTTTGTTTCTTCAATATTTTTCACACTCCTCCAGTTGTCTTTCGATCTCGTTCTTTTGGAAGTGTGCATACCGGTAAGGTGCTACATTAATCGCCTTGGTTTCGTCGATTAATGGGATGACATCGTCATAATGTCTTGAGGGTGGTAGTCCATGTGGCTCTCCTAAGACATCTCTGAATTGCTCCAAAAGATCCCTTACTCCTCTTGGTATGTCTTTGTGTGTAGGATGTTCGGTTGTGTTTTCCTCTTTTGTGGCTAATAGAATCGCAAAACATTGTGTACTTAATTCACAATGATGTACTACATTAGTGGTGGATGCCTTCCATGTGCAGTCTTTTCCTTTCCATTGGAAGTGCATTGCCATGGATTGGTAGTCAAACATTATCACTCCTGAGCACTGCTGAACGCATTTACCACCTCTGCCGAGCCTGCGGGGATATTCCGGTCACACCTAGAAGTTCATCTCGCATGCACTGCCGAACTCGTCCAACACTGCTGCCGCGCTGGCAGGGATGTTCCGGTTGCACCCAGAAATTCATCCCACGCATGGCTGAATGCGCCCGACGTTTCTGCCACGCCTGTGGTTATGTTCCGGCACACAGCTGAGCATGCCGGACGCCGCTGCCGCACCCACGAGGATGTTCCAGTCACTCCCAGAAGTTTGTCGTGACACTGCCAAACACATCTGACACCACTGCCGAGCCCGTGAGTATTTTGCGGTCACTCCCTGAAATTTGTCCCGTGCACTGCCCAACGCCCTTGACGCCTCTGCCGTGCCTGCAGGCATGTTCTGGTCGCTCCCTGAAGTTTGTCCTGCACACTACCGAGCGTGCCCGATGCCTCTGCTACGCCCACGGGGATGTTTCGGCCACTCCCAGAAGTTCATCCCGAGCACTGCCCGAATGCATCCGATGCCTCTGCCAAGCCCAAAGGGATGTTCCGATCGCCCCTGGAAGTTTGTCCCATGCATGGCCGAAACGTGCCCGACACCTCTACCACACCCATGGGGATGCTCTGATCACTCCCGGAAGTTTGTCCCAAGTACTGCCGTACGCATCCGATGCCTCTGCCGAGCCCACGGGGATTTAACAATCGCTCCCGGAAGTTCGTACCGTGCAATGCCAAACGCACCTGAAGCCTATGCTGCGCTTGTCGGATGTTCCAGTCGCTCCCAGAAATTTGTCCCGCGCAATACCGAATGCACCAAATGCCTCTGCCACGCCTGCGGGGATGTTCCAGTCGCTCCTGGAAGTTCATCCCGCACACTACCGAATGCAGCTGATGCCGCTGCCGGTCCTGCAGGGATGTTGAGGTCACTCCCCAAAGTTCGTCCCGTGCACTGCCGAACGTGTCTGACACCACTGCCGTGCCTACAGGGGATATTTGGGTCGCTTCCGGAAGTTTGTCCCATGCCCTGCCAAACACGGCCAATGCTGCTGCCAGTCCTGCAAGGATGTTCTGGTCGCTCCTGGAAGTTCGTCCCATGCACTGTCGAATGTATCCAATGTCACAACCGCACGTGCGGGGATGTTCGGGTCACTCCCGGAAGTTCGTCCCATGACTACCGAACGCTCCCGATGCCACTGCCGCACCCATGGGGATGTTCCAGCTGCTCCTGGAAGTTCATCTCACACACACCTGAATGCGCCTGACGCCTCTGCCATGCCTACGGGGATGTTTCGGTTGCTCCTGGAAGTTCATCCCACACACTGTTTAACATGCCAGACGACTCTGCCGTGCCCTGCTGGTATGTTCCGGCTGCTCAGGGAAGTTCATCCCGTGCACTGCCGAATGCGCCCGATGCATCTGCCGCGCCCACAGGGATGTTCCTGTCGCTCTCGGAAGTTCGTACGACACACTGCCCAACGTGCCCAATGCCTCTGCCGTGGCAGCGGGAATGTTCCGGTCACTCCCAGAACTTCGTCCTGCACACTGCCAAATGCACCTGATGCCGCTGCCGCACCCATGGGAATGTTCTGGTCACTCCCGGAACTTCGTCACACGCACTGCCGAACGCACCCACGGGGATGTTTTGGTCTCTCCTGGAAGTTCATCCCGTGAACTGCAGAACAAGACCAACGCTGCCGCTGCACCAGTGGGGAGATTCTTGTCTCTCCCTGAAGTTCATTCCATGCACTGCCGAACGCATTTGCACTGCTGCCCCAGCGGATGTTCCAGTCGCTCCTGAAAGTTTGTCCGGTGCATGCCAAATGCGTCCAATGCCATTGCCACACCCACGGGGATGTTCCAGTTGCTCCAGGATGTTCATCCCGCGAACTGCCGAGTTTGACCAACACCACTGCCACAACTGTGGGGTTGTTCCGGTCACTCCCAGACGTTCATCATGCGCACTGCTGAATGCACCCATGGGGATGTTCTGGTTGCTCTGGAAGTTCGTCCCGTGCCTGCTGGAATATTCCGGTCGCTCTCGGATGTTCATCCCATGCACTGCAGAACATGTCCAAGGCCTCTACTGAGCCCGCAGGGATTGTCCGGGCCCAACCCGCTAAGTTCGTCCCGTGCACTGCCAAATGCATTTGACGCCTCTGCTGACCTCGCGGGGATGTTCCAGTCGCTTCCCAGAAGTTTGTCCCGCGCACTGCTGAATGTGCCCGATGCCGCTGCCGTGCCTGCAGGGATGTTCCGGTTGGTTATGGAAGTTCATCCCGCGCAATGCCGAACATGCCTGAGAGGATGCCGAACATGCCTGAGAGGATCTCAACGTTAGGTCCTTCCCACCAAAAGAATAACTTGCTCCGCATGTAAGTATGGAATCATCCTGAATGTCCTCCTTCCCGTGAGTTGTGGAAGTGATTCAAGATCTTTTCTCTTAGTCCAGGTATGTTTGGTACATACTCTGGCTGGTTATTAAGGGTGAATTTACTAACCTTAGTGTCAAAATTCTTGATCTTCTCTGTGAGCTCTTGGCTTTGAGGGTCAATTTCTATTGCCTCCTTGATTTCTGTCCATACATTCCACTCCGCTCCGCTAATGGCAGTGAGGCATGCGTCATTAGGCTCACATGCTGTCCACAATGCTTGACCTCCATTGCTTCTGGACAATGCGTCTGCCACCTTGTTTTCCTTGTTCGGTTTGTAGATTATTCATACTCATATCCCAGCAACTTGACAAGAAACTTTTGCTGCTCCGGTGTGGTAATTTTCTGCTCCATAAGGCTTCTCAAGGGTTGTTAATCCGTAATGATCAGGAATTTCCTCCCAAAAAGGTAGGGTCGCCATACCTTGACTGCATGGATGATGGCTAACATCTCCTTGGCATATACTGACCATTCCTTCTTCATGGGCCCTAAGACTCTGCTCACATATGCAATATGTCTTCCGGCTTGACTCAGGACAGCACCTATTCCATCTTGACATGCGTTAGTGTGAAGCTCGAAGGTTTGGTTGAAGTCGGGTAGTGCTAACAGTGGGGTCTCACACATAGCTTGTTTCAACAACTTGAATGTGTCTTCACTCTTCTCTGTCCATAGGAGTCCATCCTTCTTCAGCAAGTCCATTAATGGTTTTGCAATGGTTCCGTATTTGTGAACAAATTGGCAGTAGTAGCCTGTCAAGCCTAGAAATCGTCTAAGTTCTGTGTCATTCTTAGGAGTTGGCCATGTTTGTGTGGCTCCTATTTTTCATTGGTCTACCTTCACTCCATCTCCAGATATGATGTGACCGAGGTATTCAAGTTCCTCTTGCATGAATGTGCACTTGGATGGCTTGATAACGAAGTGATTTCTTCTTAACACCTCAAGCACTTTGGCTAAGTGTTCTATGTGATCATCATGGTTCCTGGAATAGACCAAAATGTCATCAAAGAAAACTAAGACAAACCTGCACAAATAAGGTTTGAAAATGTCGTTCATGGCTGCTTGAAAGGTGGAGGGTGCGTTGCATAGTCCGAAAGGCATGACTAGGTGCTCGTAGTGTCCACTGTGAGTCCAAAATGCTGTCTTCTGCACATCCTCTTCTTTCATGCATATTTGATGATATTCGGCCTTGAGATCTAGCTTGGTAAACAGCATTGCTCCATGTAACTTGTCCAGCATATCATCAATTGTTGGGATCAGAAAACGATCCTTGACAGTTGCTTGGTTGAGTGCCCAGTAATCGGTGCAAAACCTTCAAGTACCGTCTTTCTTTCGAACAAGTAGAACAAGAGAAGAAAAAGGTGAGGTGCTAGGTTGGATAATACCTTGTTGTAGCATCTCTTCCACTTGTCTTTTGATCTTGTTCTTTTGGAAGTGTGCATACCGGTAAGGTGCTACATTAATCGCTTGGTCTCATCGATTAATGGGATGCCATGGTCGTAATGTCTTGAGGGTGATAGCTCTTGTGGCTCTCCTAAGACATCTCCGAACAGCTCCAGTAGGTTCCTTACTTCCGATGGTATGTCTTCGTGCTTGTTCTGCCCTTCTTGATGTTCGGCCATGTTTTCCTCCATTGTGGCCAAGAGAATTGCAAAACATTGTGCCCTTTTTCTGTATAGTCATTCAAGGGTACTTACCTCACAATGATGCGCTGCATTAGGGGTGGATGCCATCCATGTGCAGTCCCTTCCCTTCCATTGGAAGTGCATGGCCATGGATTTGTAGTCGAACACTATCTTGCCTATGGTCTTAAGCCAAGCATTACTAAAACCACATCAAGGACTGCCAAGGCTAACACATGCAGTTCCGCCTCTATTTTGACTCCTTGAATCTGCATTGCTACTGCCTGGATAACTTGTGCACACTTGAGCTTCTGTCCGCTTGCCACTCTTACCTCAAAGGGTGCAATCCTTTTTGGACATAGGTGAAGTGTTTTGACTAATTTTGTGTTGATGAAGTTATGGGTAGCTCCACTATCTATCAACACCAAAACGTTCTTTCCATTAATGGTTGTGAACAACCTCATGGCAGTAGGCTTGGTGGTTGCCCCTACTGCATGCAAGTTGATTTTGCCTTGTTCCACATGATCAGGGGAGTGTTCTGCCTCTGCTTCCTCCTCGCTGCTTTCCTCGTGTTCTTCATCACTTACCACTTCAATGATGTTGAACAGCCCTTTTTTGCACTTGTGGCCAACTTGCCACTTATCATTGCCCTTTTTTGATTCTCCTGTTGATTTCTTCAAAGGATAGTTTGAGAGGATCTTTTGTTTTTGATGGGTGCTGTCTTACTTGATGAGGATGCCTTACCTAGTTTGTCTGAGGGTTTGGTGACCTTGGTTGTGCTGCGGGTGATGCTTCTCCCATCGTTGATGAGTCTTGTTGACCGAATGCACTGAGTCTGAGAGTTTGGATCTCTCATCTTCACTTCTCGGCTTAGCCAGGGTACAAGGCCGTCTAGAAATCCTTCTTGCCTAATCTTGGCAAGCTGTCCCTCGTAACTTGTCATGGTATATGGGCCAAATCTGTTCACTAGCTCTTGCATGAGCCTTGTCTAGCCTATCCTTCTACCTTCTTGGCCATAAGTGGCCTTAAGCCAACGCCACCATTGGTTGGCTCTCCCACATAGGTGATAGGATGCAAAATTAACCTTTCACCTCTCTCAACACCTTGTTTCTCAAAGTAAAATTCAGCCTTGGAGATCCATTCTGTTGTATCTCCCTTCTCAAAGGTAGGGAACTCGATTTTTACCTTAGGCCGTGTGTAATGGCTTGGGCTGTCATAGTGCCAATCCTCCCTCCTTGTGGTGCGCCATGGTTCTGCCTCAGGGTGATTCCGCACCCTTCTTGGTTGCCATGATGTGGGCCTTCTGTCCAGCACCTCCTCATCATTGCTATAATCATTGTAGCGATCATGGGGCAGGTGTTCATTTGGTGAAGTATCCCTCCTGCTTCCCAAACTCATCGTACCTTTTCCCCCTTTCTTGAGAGGGAAGCTGCTTCTGGTCAGATTCGTCCTCATGCACTTGGTGCTGTGTAATTTCTGATTGAAGCCTCCTAGACATTTGTGGTAGGTGGCTGTTTCTGCCCATGTTTGGTTTGGACTTGTTTTCCAGCCACTCGGGTTGTATCTCTTTTTAATTGTTCAAGAGAATGAATGATAGATGATAGTTGGTGTTTGATATCTCTTACCTGGTCATTGATCGCATGCTAGTTCCTCTCCAAGGCAAGGATTCTTCCACAGTTAGTGACTGAGAAGCCTTCCCCGGTCTGTTCTTGTGGTGCAGGGTGAATGCTGCCTAGATGACATGGTAACCGTGATGCCTTTCAGTTGAATGGTGTCCGTGCTGGTTTCTCAATGAGAGCAACAATTTGTTAGGGGTGATCATGCTACCTCTCAATGAAAGCACCAATTTGTTGGGGTCCCGATTTCTTGTCCCAACTTTTATACACCTTAGGGGTTAGCACGACTTCTAAAACCTCTCCTAGCTTGCTGTCCCGTTTGATCCTTGAGTTTTTTCTTTGATTCTTATCCCTAAGCTGTCTTTCAGGGATTAACTAATGATAAAAGGATATGTTGGATAGGCAAGACAACTCTTAAACCTATCACAACTTGCCTTGGTTGAAGAAGACAACTCTTAACTTCAACCTAAGCTCTTAAGCAAGGAAGACAACTCTTCACCTTGTCTTAAGCCCAAGTTATCTCAAGACAACTCTTAAAAGATAACCGAAATACAAACAAGAATGCTAACCTTGATTCTTGATTAATGAATGAAAATATACAAATTCGGAGCATATATCCTTGCTCACAAATAATGGGTTGTATTTATAGTATTGGACAGCCTTATCCTAATTCAACTAGTACTTAGGCTCCTTATCCACTTAGGATATGTTTTCCCAAGTCAACAAGGTTTTCTAAGACAACTAAAATATTATCAAGGTAGACCTTATCCCAATGTTTCCTAATATTACTAGGATTCTTGGTCTTTCTTGAATTTCTACTTAGACTAGAATTCTTACTTTGACTAAATCTTTCTGTGCTATAGCTGCTGACCTTCATCTTGCCATTTCCTTCTAGGATTAAGACTTCCATATGGCGTTCC